>JAMWYP010000117.1:769114-1034114 GCA_025563575.1 Acacia pycnantha
TTCCTCAGCATGTCCATCTCCTTGATCGTTCTCTTCTTCTTCTTCCTCTTCTGTATGTTCTTCCTCCTCGCATTTCGTCTTTCTTCATCGAGCATTTCGTTCGCTACTTGTCGTTCACTTGTTGATCTTGTCTATTCCCGCCTCTCTTGGAGTTCATTTATAAGAGCCCTCTTGCTCTTGCAGAGTCCTCCTCGCTCTCTTGTATTTCATTTTGGTCCTACTGGGTTTGGTATTTGATTTATCCGAGGTTGTCTACCTCGTCCTTCGCCTCGGCCCTACCTCGGCCTCGCCGCCTCGGGAGCTCGGCCCTCTCAAATTCGCCATGTCTCGTTCTTTTTTCCTTCATAGGGAAAGCGTCCAGATATACAAAGAAAACTTCAATTAGTATATCACGGATTTTATCACGCTAATATCTACTCGCATATAGACTTTCATAATTAGTATTATCACGAACCCGAAATATTTCCTTAGGGTTCGTTGATTTGGTCTACTCCAACACGACTCAATGGCATACCCACGTAGACTAGCCTTTCCTTCGGCACCAAACTGTTCGTAGTAACATAGTCAAGTTCATGCCAGGACTACTGCTCTGATACCATAAGTGTAACAACCCAATTTCCAAAAGCAGTATAATTTTTTTTTTCATTAAGACATCATTTTAAATAATCAGAGTAGAGCATCGGAGCATTGAGTAACTGATATGTACATATAAAATGCCGTAAGTCTGGCTGGATACAACAGCGGTACAAAAACCCATGTGGTTCAAAGGTAATATACAACAGAAAGAGATCTTCAACCGAATCTTCTACGTGGCCTGCTTGCTTCTCTTCTCGGCCCTCCAGGTCCTCCGAACCCTGAAGCTATAGCCGAGATCCAATTTAGCGCATTGGATCTCGAGTAGTGATTAACCTCATGCTTATAAACAGTATATGTCCAGCAGTATTGCAAATTTTACAACATCGATCAAGCCGGTACATGATCATTAAATAACAACACAAAAACTGTAATAGTGATCTAAGTACGATACCTTAATCACAGTGTGTCTAAGTACGGTTCCATACACATGGTGGTAAGTGTCTATCATGGGGGCCTCACCGACTTTACGGCGACTATTTGGCTTACCCACATAGACTAGCCTTGCCTTCGACATCAAACTATTTACACAACATATCAACACATATATACATTCAATAATCATCAGCGTTAGTGTTACAAAGACGCGAACGTACCTTCGTTGATGCAGTAAAGTGACGTCTAAAAGAAATTAGTATTTCTTGACTAAACAACGAAACGTTTGGCGCACGCGTCGGACGGACGTAACGACAAAGAGATCTAGGTTTCTGATGTCCTATAAGAGTAATATCACTTTCATTAGTGATTTGGCATTACGACTGGCATTTTAGGTAAAAATTACCATTTTGCCCCTATACCACTAATCGGCGGAAATTTCGCCAGCACTTCGTTACTTTGGCTCTGATTTTCCAAAATTTTGCTAGAACTTCGACCTAATCATGATTTTCGAAATAATGACTAAAATAGCCCTATCATATGATATCTAATCATACTTGAAAAAATTTAAAGGCTACTCTAACTATTGAAAGAACTACGAAAGCTTAAAGCTCGGTACCGAAAAACTTACCCAGAGCTTCATTGTAATTTTCCCAGAGCTTCTCTCTCTAAAATCCTCTCTAGAATCGGTTTTGCTCTTCAAAATGGTGTGAGAAATGAAGAGGAAACTTGGCTATTTATAGAAGAAAATGTGACACTACTATTCACTACTTTGTCATATCGGATATCGTAGCCAGGATCGCACTTTGCCACATGTCACGATCCTCACCGGGCCACTTGGCAGCTGACATCATCATTTAAAGCCATGATGTCATGGTGGTGATGTCATCTACTTGTTTGAGAAGTTTCCTACCGATAAGTTCCCGATCGGTGTCCGAATCGCGTACTTTCGGAGGGTTACGAAACGCGTTTTCGGAATCACCAATCTCTAGAGAAAAATTCACTGATTCCAAATATGTCCATGAAAATTCCCAATTCTTTTCCAAATGTCACAACATAACATTTTCGTCCTCTTGGCTATCTGACCTTTTCTCAGAATTTCCCTATTTCGTCTTATTAGGAAAAAGCACAAACGGCTCCACTAACTTCAGTAAGTGTCTAACGGAAGATAAAAACTCACCGATCAATATTTTATCCTGACTTTGGAAGTCTCATTCCTAGATCTCTAGATAGGATCCGTTTCCTAATTTCTAAATTACTATTCACATTTTTTTACTTTAATTAATTATATTATTATTTTAATATGCAACTTGCAAAATTATTTTTCTTTTTCATTTTTCTTTTTCATTTCTTTTTCTTTTTTTTTTCTGCCCTTTTTTTTTATTTCGTTTTTTTTAATATTTTGATTAATTATTTAATTAATTATTTAATTAATTAATTAATTATTTTTACATAAATTTTACAAAATTTTCCCATTGGTCCATTCTTGCATTTAGGCTTTAAAAATACCTAAACTCATCTATTTTTCTTCAAAATTTCCAATTAATTAGTAAATATAGTTTTACTAATTTTAAACCAAAAACCACTAATTTTAGGGTTTTACATAATTATTCCTGAATTTTCTTTGCTTAAACTTAAGTAATTAGCTAGAAATTACTTAATCACTTAATTATCATTAGTTGATAATTTTCTTAATTATAATACCTTATTACCTTCAAACTTTGGTATTAACACTTGTGTTTTCATGCCTCTTGCATTATTTTATAAATTACAAGGATAGTTTGGTCATTTCAATACTTTATGAGTATTTTCTTTGATTCCTCCAAGTTCATAATTTATTAAATTACCAAAATTAGAGATAATATACTCTCTTAATTCAATTGATCATTTTACTGCCTTTTAGGATTTTTCATAATTTTCCTAAGTTATTTACCCATTCCGGGGGTATTTTGGTCATTTGGCATTTTGGCCCTTAAACTCTCTAATTTTCAAGAGATTTTTCCCTAGAAAATAAGATAATTATAACTTAATATTCGGGACCTCATATCCACCTACTTCTTATAGGTATAATTTTACCAAATTATGGTACAGATTTTTAGGGTATTACACTCACTCTCTCTTAATCTTTCCACAACAGATTCTCTCTTTTATATATATAATCATATTTCCAGGACTTCAAATTTAATTGACATTTTTTAACAATTCTCCGTTGATTTATCTATCTGATTTTACTTTCACTGAATATAATTACAGGACTTTATTTGTTGATGTGATATTTGCATCTTCTCAACACCTTCTCTCAATTATGGTCAGCCCCTTCACTTACCTTCTCACTCTCTTTACAGCCACGTTTTCTTCAATTTTTCAAAACATATCTGTATGTTTGGACTTTGGAGTATATAAACCTAAGTTGAATTTATTACTCTTCCTTTTGCATGGCCAGCGTGTGTTGGGAGTTCTGATTATTATTTTTATAATATATAAGCTTTCAAATCCTTTTTCTTACTTAGCAAGCACACACACATAATGTGTGTCTATATATATATATATATATATATATATATATATATATATATATAGGGTTTGATGGTTGGTGGGAGTCCTAGGGAGTTGTTTTAAGGCCCAAACTTTAGACAAGCTTTAAATTAATATATTAATAGATGTTTATGTATGTGATTTTGTAGATTTTCATTCACAGCTTTGTATTTACTCTGTGTGATTGTTTGTGAGTTAAAGAGTATTAGGCAACTCTGAATATTCTTCCATATGCTTATGAATTGTGTATAATTGTGAATAATTATCTTTTAAAAATATGGACTAAATTATATGTATATGTGTATGTATTGTAAATTCTCAAGTAAGTAATGATACAAGAAAATTCCTATATAACTCACTTTATTCACATAGTTAATAATTTAATTATAATTAATGTATTGTTGGATTGTTGTTTCTTTTTAGTCATGTTTGAATATGTGATTATATATATTTGATACAGATGAAACCATGATTTATTGTACATTGTCTTTTAATGATATTATATTTATAAGTGATTGGATATAAACGGTGGTTGCATTTGTGATGAGGTTGGAGAGAGGAGCAATTTGTATGGTGAAATCTTTGGACCTGGCTTCTCTCCAATTCCCTTCCCATCCGCTTCCATCTTTTTCTTTATCTGAGCCGTCGAATGAAGATCTGGACGGTGTAAAAAAAAAATTTGAATTTAAATTTTTACCGCATGCGGTATGGGTACCGCATGCGGTAATTTATTAAAAAAAATTTACACCGTCCAGATCTTCATCCGACGGCTCAGATGAAGAAGAGGATGGAAGCGGATGGGAAGGGAAAAGGACTGAAGCCAGATCCGAAATCTTTTACCATGTGGTATGTCATCACTCAATGCATAGTGGATGACACTTGTCAGGACCCTTTTTCTATATTTTCCTTTGGTCGGGATTGCATTATAGCTGTGGGATATGTGACATATCCTTGGTTTTGTTCTTTTAAGGAGATGAGCTATAGTTCAGACTTAAACTTTAAACTCTGTACCTTTAATTGAGTGTATTTTAATAACTGGTGAGCTTGAGACAATCAAGTCAAATGAATAAGTTTCTGTTAGACTTTGTGTTCGCCTATGGCTTGAGTATGCACCAAATAACTAATGCTGTCTTGCCCCCCACTTTGTTTCTCTTCAATATAATCGAAGGTCATTTCT
Source organism: Acacia pycnantha (assembly GCA_025563575.1). Classification (NCBI taxonomy): domain Eukaryota; kingdom Viridiplantae; phylum Streptophyta; class Magnoliopsida; order Fabales; family Fabaceae; genus Acacia; species Acacia pycnantha. Next base: position 773,835 of record JAMWYP010000117.1, read on the forward strand.
TTGTTCCCGAGCTACATTTGGATGGATCTGATGGTTGAATTTTCAACTTTGAAGGCTCCTCCTACTATTCTTTAGTAGAGGCTTTTATAGATTTTTCCCTTGGAAATTAAGTTGAAGAGCGTTCTACTTTGATACCTGCAAAGTCAGAAGAGATTCAATCTTTTGAAATAAATATATTGGTCCAAATATATTTTTTTTCTATTGTACTCCTTTATATGTTCATCTTAAAATGCTATTGAGCAGTTTAATTGTGACAAGCAAATCAATGTTTCACAAGAAATCCTCAAAACATATTGTTTCTTTTCATATCTATTTGTAAATGGTCTCCTCCGTTTGAATAATTGTGTGATGTCTGTATTGACAGCGAAAGAGATGGGGAGGATGCTGGAGTTTTTCTTGTTTTGGTTCACAAAAAGAAGGGAAGCATGTTGTACCTGCAACTCGCATGAATGGATTATCTTTGAAGATTTGATTGAATATATCTAGTTTTATGAAAACTTGGATGGAGTTAATGTTCTATTACAATTTGTGAACGACACAAGGTGCAGAACGATATTGATAGCAAGCACGAGACCTGGCATCCGATTTTCTGTTCTTAATCATCATCCTCTTTTTTGTTTTTTGTTTTTGGAATTAGGGGCATTTTAGTATTTTCATTAAAATAGCGTGGGACTTACCACAAAAGTGACGGTGTTAAATTAGATTTAACAATTATGTTATTTTTGCACCCATTTTAAGAGTTTATAGATACTTTTGTACCTCCGAAAATCATTTAGTGTTGGGCGTTCATGAGGATAAAACACACTTGCATTTTTCCAATAGTAAAATGACGTTGTTACTGCACATTTAAAAGGTTGATGGATAGATGATGTGAGATGTGTTTACTGTTCTTATTGACGGAGATCCCAACATGCAGGGCTGCTTGTTCTTATTCCAATCAAATTGTTTACATTTTTTTATTATTTGCATCATAATAAGAAAAATGTAGAAGTAGCCAGTTTCACTTGACAACAATAAATATACATGTAAATCAATCAACATAATCCCGTTTTTAATTTGTTTGAAGGTTGTTTATTAAAATATTACTCCTTCACGCTGTCATAGTCTAAAAATAAATATGTTGAATTTAGGCTAAAAAAAAAAGTTCATCAAAATTAAGATGTCCCATTGAAAAGCTTTCTTGAGCTTAAACAGCTCGTTAAAATTACAAAACATTATTATTACATTTCTGTAATGAATAGTAATAGGGAATTAAGGAGTTTGGAGTGAAATTGTGAAAAGAACTTTAAGAAAGGCAAAAGGCACACGTTATCGGGGATGAGTTGTGTCGTGTCATGTGAAGCTTCTGTTGACTTTCTTTTGACCCCTCACTTTCTTCTTCTTTCTTAACCTTTCCCCACGAATGCCGCCCCTCGTTTCGTCTCGTCGCATCGTTTCGTTTCATTTACGCCGGAAAAAAAAAAAATCATGATTAAATCAATTAAATTATATTGACCAAGACTCACCGTCTCATCCCCCAAACAGGGAGGGGAACTCTTCCCGTGAGATTAACGAAGTTTGACGTTAATATTAATGAATTTTAATTTAATTGCCAGAGTTCATTCCGAAAGTCTTAGATAACGGTAGGATTCCGAAAGTCTTTTACTTATTTTCTCACGTTTCCATCTTTCTATAACTAATATTCCATGCTGAACAATACGTTTTAATATTACAGACATAATATATACATGAGATCAGATGCGTGCTTAGCTGTATTCGCATAAATTCTCCGTCCAAGTTGCAAACCCTTATCTTGTGAATTTACCAAGAATCTAGACTAAGGACGAATTTGGATTAGAGGTCAAGTGTTAGCATTGGATGAATAGAGACAGATGAAGACACACACACACACTCCTTCAATTCCGGTAATAAATATAAGACTCTTTTATTTGTCCAATATTTAGTATTATATATATTTGTGTGTGTGTGTGTGTGAAAATAGATTTACAAAATGTTCATGAATGATTTTCGTAGACTCTTTGACATGAGGAAGATTGATAGAAAAACTGTTCATTTGAATCAGCATTGGTCAATAAAATAGAAAAGCTATAATTAATCATAACATTCATTAAATAAACGTGATATTAAGACTATTTTTTTTTACCTGAATATTAATACTATGTTTAGACTTTCGCCAAACCGTGCACTGTGCTCATTCTCTTGTCAAGTTGTCTAATTTCTAGAATCTGATATTTTTTATTCTCAGTCTGCATTTATTCCAAGCATGGTATTAATATTATTTATAATTATTCCACTGTAACTAATTAATTGGAAGACTTCTGTGAAAATGAGATGTTACCGCATTATTATATGTGACTTAAAACAGTGGTCTTTTGAAAATCCCATTATCCATCTAAAAATATCCAGTATCAACTATCAATTTTAACATGTATTACTATTACAAGACATAAAAAGTGTGTATTTTCAATTTACGTATTATGCATTGATTGAGTATTAAATAAGTATTAGTATATAATTATATTCACGAATAGGTATCTAGAGACTAATGATGAAAATTGATAACAATCAATATTGGTGTTATATGATAATCATAAAACAATTCTCTAACAAACCTGTAACAATTGATATTAATTATATTAATACTAATTGATCAGTTTGGAATCAAAATAATTTCTTTCTATGTAAATTTAAGATGTGAAAAACCATGATGTATATCTAACCTCAGTATCGTGGTTCATTTATATATATCGACAACTTAATTAAAAAAAATCACAGGCAAGCTAAGTTTATTGTTTGTTTAAAAATTCTTATAAAAATATAAATGTATAAACTTTTAGATATAAAAATTAAAAGAGAGAACAAAAATTAAGTTAGATAATTATATTAATTGAATCCAAGGTCATTGAGCTGGTCAAAAAAGAAAAAAAATCCAAGGTGATATTCCATTGCTGACATTGACCAATATACTTGCGGTTTACGAAAGATAAAAAGTAATTAGTATGAAGACTTGAAGATTAAGTGTGAACAATGATTAAAATTTCTTAGGAATCACATCTAACTTAGCTTGCGTGCCCTTTTTTCCTTGAATATTTATATCATCTCATGTATAAACGGGCATATAACCTAACTTTATATTGTACTCAATTTATTTTTTTCCCTATTTGAGAATTCTATTTATGTTAATTACGCTAAAATGTAGAACAGTAGAAGGGGTCTATTTAAGAAAAACGGAAGAGAGAGGGGATTTGTAAATTAATTTAATTTGGAACTTATAGCAAATGCATGCATGTTAAGAATTGTGCAATTTGACCAGATGAACATAGGATATGCATTGATCATGTGCTAATTAGTTGTGGCTGTGGTGATTACTTAAGAATAAATATTTAATATTTTGAAAACGATATTACACAAACGACGGTGTTTCTCCAAAATTAAAATTGGGCGGTCCATCGCTCCGTCGTTAAGGCCCCATCTAGTACTTTGGAATTACTGTTTTTTTAATGAACTAGAATATTAAAAAAATAGGAAGACGTTTTAATTTAAAAGTATGTTTGATAGTGTTCTGGTGTAGAATATAAATGTCTAGCCTCAACAGGCTAGGTGATGTCAATATCGGATCAAGTGTCTCCTCTAAGGTATCTTATGAGTTAAGCACCAAAGAGGAATGGAACATCCACTGATATCTATGAATGAGATATCAGAGAATGTTTGCAGATCACTGTGCTATACGGGTTAGGCTTTTCGTCAAAGGGGTGGTGTATGTGCACAGTGAGGTGAATAGTAAATAATGGAATAGTGAATGTAGGGAACACACCTGGTGGGCAACCTCCTATTTATAGGGATTACCTAGGGTTTCGTTCTCATTGTCTTGAATCCTATCATCCATCGCTATGCGCCTCCCACGTCTTGTGAGTGCCTGCTCCACTACCTGTACGGTCCTGGATTATAGGCATGCTCAAGGGATAATTAATAATGTACTACCTGCTTAAAGGGAGATTCCAGCCTGAAGCACTCTTACTGGGCCTTATATCTGTCAGACTCATTATTTGAGTCCATAACAGATAGGTTTGAAGAAATAGAAGGAAGTATTTCACGCTTTTCATGACATGTGTATTTAAATAATGGAACTTAAGTTTCAAAATATGAAAAGCCAGCAAGGCTTCTCAATATCATTCAAAACATTAATAATTCACTTGTGTAACTTAGTTTTCTCAGAAGTACTTGGCCACAAAAAAAAAAAAAAACAGGTTTTCTCACAGAAGTTGACTTATCTAATGTTTGGGATCAATTGACTGGCCTGGCCCGGTCGTCAACTCTAACTAGTAAGACTATACGTGCCGTTTGGTTAGCATAAATAAGGACCTACTGACGAGGATTGATATATTGCCGTCCGCGTTCTATTATCAATCAGTTAATTAATATATCTGGCAAAAAGAAAAATCAATTAATATAATGAGAACACACCCAAATTAAAAACAGTAAAAGAGAGAGAATAATTCAAATAAGAACAAGTTGCAAGTTGCCCATGGAGCTTTCGAATACCTTTTATTTCATCGCCCTATAGCGAGAGAGAGAGAGTCATTCACGGTGGAGTCAATTTATACTTAACACACGTTCTAACATATAGTCAACATTATATTGAAGATCACATATGCTTTACAGTAAACGCTAATCTATTTGACAATTTACTGGGTCCAACTCAAAATTGTTTTTGTAAATTTCCTGCTTTATCTGGGTTTATTGGTGTTAATTAGGTGTATATACGTCGCAAGCTCACTTATTAAATATTCTTTCGGTCTTTAATATAAAATATATTTGAAGAATTGATCTTAGTCCTATATATAAAACATAATTTTCATATTTTGTTTGGTGTTTTAGAAAATATAAGACATATTAACTAACTCAATTAACTTCTTTATAATGTAATTAAATTAAATAAATATGTCTTATATTAATGACCAGAAGATGATCATTATTTCCACAAACAAGTGTAGGTGTTGGTATGGTTGAATTGTCTTTTACTGCGAACAAGTCTCAAGCTTTAGTGCGTATAAACTATGAACGAGGAAAACATTTTTAATTTGATAAAGTTGCCTCACATTGATTTGACAATGTTTCAACTTCACTCAGTCAAATAGCCATATACAAAATGAATTAAGATTACCATATAGAGTTTTTCTTACTCCCCAAATATAGTATCATTATGTTCCTTATTATAAGTCGAGTAGTTTGCCGATTTTTTTTGTCCAAATTAAACATATGTTCACATTAAGAGTCACTAATGACTATTTAATTTTCTAATTTTTCCACATTGAAAGTTACTAGCTAATGACTGTTTTTCAATTTTTCCTCTATTATTTAGATTAGAAAAAATGTACTAAATTACTACTAGCAGTTTCTTTTTCAATGTTCATTATTAAACCAGGGGAATTTTGAAAAAGTAAATCAATTTAAAATATATTAAATGTCTAAACTTCCATAATTCTTGAAACATGAGATTTGGTCAAACTCTTGGATTGATTTATAATAAGGACAAAGGTAGTACTACCTTTGTTCCCTCATTCTTTTTTATAAAAAATATTCCGATAATGTCTTTTTTTTATTATTCTTATTTTTCCATCTTGCCCATATTTAATGTTCATATAATAAATTTTCACAGCCCCCAAAGACCTATTACTTGTACCATATTATTTTTGTACTCTCTCCCTTATACAGTCCACTTTATTATAGTAATTTTTTTTAGTCTCTTTCTTATTCTCTATGTCCTCGTAAATAAGGGCATTTTAGTCAAAAAGTGTTATAATTTTTATTGTTCTTAACCGATGTTTTGAATCACAAGATTTGGTTAAACGGTTTTTATAAAAAGGAATGGACGAGTAGTGAACATGAACAGTATTTTCTAATTTATTTTTTGCATTAATTTCGCTTTAACAAAATCTTCGAATTGTATGTCAAATATATTATACAGCTGTGCCTCTCTGAATCATGAAAAATACCAAAATTTATTATGCCTTTTCATACTAAACACTGATCTAAAATTTCCGGCGTAACGACGAACATATAATTAGAACATAAGCTTTGATCTTCAAATTAAAGACTTAAGATCTTCCTAATTCTTCGTCCCCCGTTCACATATACTGCAATTTGAAAGCGCGCAATTGTGTGATGTTCTATGGGCCGAAATTTTGAAATGTCAAACAAGTCCGTCAATATAGCTCGACTAGAGAATGCCCCTGGTAGACTATCACCTACACTCATAGGACGCCAAAATTAATTAATATAGAATCATGATAATAACCTACTATGATTACCCTGATTCTTAATTATTGTAACATACATGTAGCAAGAGATCAATCTTTCTTGTGATAGCCAAAATATAATTGTCGCGTTTGTGTTCTGAAATTCTGATAGAGATTATAAGATAATAAAATTTGTCCCACGGTGTTTAAAATTCTATTTCCATAACATTTAAAATTTGTAATAATAATGAACCATAGATGGTAAAAAGTCTCACCTCATAAAGAGAAGAATATAACTTTAAATATTGAGAAGCACACTTATTGGAGAATGCTTTAATCTTAATGTTTCTAGTTCAACAGGGATTAGTCCAAGGTACAAAATGACTCCAGGATAATTTTACACATAAAAAAAATGTAATAATAAAATGTAAAAGCTCATTTGGCTTGAATATGTGGGAGAGGATTACATGTAATCTTGATGTAATAACAGATTATGACGTTTCGTTACACTTATTAATGTAACGAGGATTACATTTTGTAATCTTGATGACATCATTTGATGTAATCAGGATTACACTATTAGGACTGATGAATGCAGATGCATATATTCTATAATCAAGTGAAAAAGATATAATTGCAATTATAATTTTTTAAATTGATCAAAGTGTCCACACATAAACGTTATTAAATATTAGATAATAACCACAAATTAAATATTAAATAATTATTTGATAATATAGAAATTTTAAAAATATTATATTCCACCATTAAAAAATAATAAAATATCTCATTAAATAATATTCTCACAATTAGATATTAAAAAAATAACCATGAACTTGATATGTACCCTACATAAGATTTCAACCATTAAATGTTAAAAAATTATCATGAACCAAACTTATACACAAATCAAAATGAAAAAGTTACAATGAACGCAATGTGTACATTATACATATAAGTGTATACATGAGTAATTTTGTCTCTTGCTATATTATTCTCATATATATTCATGTTTGATGCAATTTAACCAAACATTTTTATCCAGATGCATCATATTTCTTTAATGATTAATGATGAACCAAACAAATTCATATAATTACAATTACATTACATTCATTTACATTCTCTTCGATTCCGTGAACTTACCATTCGTGTATGGGACTGGTTTTCGTATACCAGATGTTCTGTAGGGCTATGGTGACCACATGCGAAATCTTTTATACCAGACAATGTCTACTGATCACCCATATGTAAATTATACTACCCCAATTCTAAATACAAGACGTAGTTGATTTTTTTGAAAAGATTAAGAAAGTTAAATAAAATAATAAATTGCTTCAGTATTTATATTTATCGTTTTTCCTTCAAATTAATTTTTGTGACTATTATAAACTAATATATAATTTAATGATACACAACATATATTATGATTAAATCATTTATTTAGCTTTCATAATCTCTCCCAAAAAAGTTAAGTCAACTATAATATCTTATATTAAGGATCGAAAGGAGCAATAAAAATCTTTTGTATGTGTGTAAATTAAAAATTGAAATATATATTTTATCATTTTCTAGAGAGAGAAGGAGAGCTGCTCAATGTGCATAATGTTGATCGTAGAAGCCAATTAAAGTCAAATTTTTCTATTGAAGTAGTGAATAGAAAATTGCGGTGTTACGTTGCACTAATAAGTATGTGCTTATTTGGGATCACTTTTGGACACTTCAAAAATACTTATTTATGCAAATCAATATAAGACTCTGTCATGTATTTATTTTTATACCGTAAATTATAATTAAAAATTATTTTTAAATGTCCCAGTCGCTATTTCAAATAACACTGTAAAATGATTATGGCCATAGTTAAGCACACAAGGTGTTAGGGTTGACTCTTGAGTGTATGAAAATGAAAGTATTTCTAGAAAAGAAAATAATTCTAAGTTAAACACTTAAACTTGACTAAGAGTGTTAGATACATAAGCCAGTTATATAAAAAATTAGAAAAAAAAAACAAAGAAATAGGAAAACCTTCCAACCAGAGATAACGTACTCCCTCATATCCTTCTTATAAGATATCAACTAACATTTTGTACAAACCAATAAAAATAGTTAAAGTCAATAAAGTTGTACTAGAATCTAAATAATTTTCAATATTACCTCTACTAATTGTACTAAACTCTAATATCATATTAATTATTACTCTCACTCATCACTACCCTTATTAATTATGGGCAGACATGAAAAAATATAATTAATATTTATTGGGAACAAACAAATACCTTATAAAAAGGACCAAATAAACTTACTAATTAGTGTTTTATATTACGCGCCGAGGAGAGATTGCATATTCAAAAGGCTGTGTACGGAGTGAAAAATAATATAATAAAAACAAAAGTAATAAGCGCGTGGAGTGGAAATTTCCAAGCAGCACAGAAGACGATTATGAAAGGCCCAAATTTTCTAATTTCACTCGTATGGAGTTACGCCTTTTGCAGCCTCGCCTAACTTCCTCAGCCATTCCCCGAAACAACAGCTTAGTCTGCAGAGACTGTTGGAGACAAAGCCTCTCGTGTATATATAAATAATGACGGTGTTCATGTGAATCGTGACTGGACTGAAGCTCCCCAGCTTCTAACGCAGAAATTAATCAAGCTGCTTATAATATAACGCCATAAAAAGAAGGGTGAAGCTTAATTAATTACTACGAATTCATACTTTTGTTTGGTTTGTGTTTAGCAGAGATCAGAGATCGATCGCGAGAGAGAGAGAAATGGAGAATATGGCACCAGGATATCGGTTCTACCCAACTGAAGAGGAACTCATTTCCTTCTATTTGAAGAGAAAGCTTGAGGGAGATCAGAGTGAGGTCATCAACCGGGTTATACCTGAGCTTGATATTTATGAATACAATCCATGGGATCTCCCACGTACGTAGATTTCTTCTGTACCTCTCTTCTACTCTTCGTTTTCTCTAATCAGAAATGGTTGGAATTATTTTGATTGTTCTAGTTTTGCACAAAATCAAAACTTTGCACTGGGACATATCACATTTAATTATCTGATCATCAGAACCTTGGTCATGCTATAATTATTGGTTGGTTTCAAACTTTTCTGAGCTCGTAAGTGTATATGCATGTATCCCTCATAAAACCAGCATGAGACTGGATCATTTGCATAGGTATGAGATTAATTCACTCTCAACAAAGAAGACGTACGATGTATATGAGGTTGCAGTGCACAATAATCTGCAGATCTGCATATGTATGTACAGAGCTCTTAATTTAAAGTAGTTGATAACCTGTTGGTTATTTTCAGAGGTGTCGGGAGAGGCGAGCCTGAGAGACACGGAGCAGTGGTTCTTTTTCATTCCGAGGCAAGAAAGCGAAGCTCGCGGAGGAAGACCAAGACGACTCACAACAACCGGCTACTGGAAGGCCACCGGATCTCCTAACCACGTTTATTCCTCTGATAATCGCATCATCGGCATGAAAAGAACCATGGTTTTCTACAACGGAAGAGCCCCCAATGGCCACAGAACCGATTGGAAGATGAACGAGTATAAGGCCATCGTCAGCGCCGAACTATCCTCCACTCACCCACCCGATCCCCGGGTACGTATAGTATCAATCAACTCAACTCTTTTATCCAAATCAAGATCCATTTATATGATGCACCTTTATATATACACGTACGTCTCTTCTTCGGTTTAACCGACCCATGCCATGCGCTGGGGTGTCAGCTGTACCGCCTCAATTTTCGTTTCCAAATGTTCTGTATGAATTTTTTGATTATTGGATTCTACATGACATTTTGATATTTTACGAACTTTCAATTTTTTATGATTTTGTAAAGATCAAAAGCTTATCCGAAAGTCACAACTCACACCCCCAATTCCCCATGCTACTCCAAATTAAATCCAATTGATCGGCTTTACTCTTAGAAACTACATCTGTATATGCGTTTGATCGAAGACGACCTAGAATTGGTCAAAGTACCACGATATAGTGCATTTTTAATTTTGTCTTAACATGAATATTAGGAAGCTAGCTGCAAAATCCAACAATTAATATAGAGAGGGTGGTTTGATTTGCAGATAAGGGTGGAATACAGTGTATGCAGGGTGTACAAGAAATCAAAGTGCCTGAGAGCGTTTGATAGGAGGCCACCTCCGAGGAGGGAGATAATAATGGATGCATCTGGGGGTTCAAACTCAACGTCTCAGCAGCAGCAACAAGTGCAAAACCCAGATGCAACGGGATCATCGTCAATTGGAGCGATAGGTATAGCAAGCTCTCCTGATGAGAGTTCATCGCTATCAGGGGGAGACCATCATGGTGGTGGTGGTGGGCAGGCTTCACAGAGTGGGGAAGCGGTGGGTCAAATGGAGTTGGACGATGAGTTGTTGGATTGGGAGCAAGTTGACTGGTTTCTTGCCAAGCATGACTCAACCGTGTGAATCCATGAAAATAATAAAGACTGGAATATATATATATATATATATCATCGTTAGCTTTATCTTCTCCAATAGTACGTTATCACGTCGTCATATATATAGTTCCAATTAGAAATTTAATTTCGCTCATTTCTCATCATGCGTCTTTGTTTAATTTTCAGCTAATTATCTCTCTAATCTGATATCAAGTTTCTGACTCGCTTATCAGAAACGCTTTGCCTCTCTGTCTCTTCCCCCTCCCGGTAGCTGCTTATTACAATCTGTAGATTTTGGAATTCGAAAGTTTTTTAAAGGCTTTTTTTTTTAAAAAATTGATATTAATACTGATCCAAAATGTTGTTTCTGTTTATTTATATAATTTGGGAGTGAATTTTAATTGAGCCCTAAACTTAAGATTTATTTTTCCATTTTATTTCTTATATTTATCATTTCTCTATCTCCAAACTAACTACTTATTTATAAAGCGATATATAATCTAATGTTATATAAAGATATTTTAGATAGATCGTATCATATATTTTGTAATTGATTAAATAATTTGGCTTCTTTAGTCTTCTCAAACTAGATAAATAGGCCTTACATTAATGAAGGACCATAAGAGTATATTTTTATGGCATGTGTATATTTGCCATATGTAATACTCTCCTGTTTTTTAATGTAAGAGTTAATGAACTAATTTGGGGGTTAAAATCCGTTCCTTGAGCAACATTTTTTCTCCAACCTCTCTCCTCTTTGCACTTTCCGTCCCACCGCTTTTGCTCCCTCACCGACGGTTTGTGCCTTATGCACAAGCCGCCGGCGAGCACCATTTTTGTGCCACAGACGAGTCCGAGTGGTAGTTTGGTGTCCAGATCTTGGATCTGCGGTCCTGATGTTTTGGAGTCTAGATCTTTGAGCTATGGTCCTCTCCCTCAGAGTTTTGTCAGATGTGGCCTTCCCTCGTCCTTGTGGCGAGTCCTCTCCTCTCCTTCTCCAGATCGATCGTAGAGGTGAGATTTATCTGCTTTGTGTTTCTTTTTTTGTGTTACTGGGTTTTGTGGAGGTGTTTTTGGCACAAGAAATGAACAGATCTGTCAGATCTGCGTTCAAATCCTCTTGGTTTGTTGGCTGTTTGAACGTTATGAGATCCGACTATCATTTGGTAGCTCAGATCTGCGTTCTTGAGGGAAGATCTGAAGAGGCGTTGTTTAGTGTGTGGTCGAGGTCACCGGATATGTTTGATCAGAGGAGTAGAAGTGTTCTTCAGGACATCAAGGGTCTTCTTTCTTTTGAGGTTGGGTTTTCTGTGTTCTTTACCCCAGGATGGGGTACCTATTTAGCTGACTTAATTGCAGCTATTGCTTATAAGATTGTGTGTCCTTTGGGGTGGGTTTTCCAACCAACACTTTCTTGCTCGTCACTTCTAACCTTGGATATCGAGGATGCCAATTTTGTCCATGATTCTACTTCTATTCTTATATATTTAATGTACGGTATTCGGTTAATATTGTATCCGGTTTTTTTTGTTGTATTTGTTTTAGCAGTGTTTCTATCTTTGCTTTGATTACTTGTAACCTTTGTTATCCTCAGTAATGAAATACTCTAGAATTGTTCAAAAAAAAAAACTAATTTGGGTAAATCAATGATTTTATTTAAATTAGTTAATATGATATATTTTTTCTAAAATACCGTAATCATTTCATTAATTTTCTTCCTCTCCCTCTCTCACTTTTTTGTTGAGGAAATATCAATAGGTTAATTTTTTTAAAAAAATAGATAACAATGTATGGAAAACATGTTTTACATTTAGGACTAACAGCAATAACTCCCTAATTAAGTTATGCACTAAGGATGAGAGGGAGTAATATTCATTGTTTTGATATAATACATGTTAAATTTGAAATTGACCACACATATATATTGGTGATGAAAGAGTGTGTTTGTGGAAGAATTCACTCATATATTTGTTTCGCAATTTCGTATGCTTCATACAGGCTTTGAACATTATTAAAGATGAAATTACAAAATTACGGAACTACTCCACCCCTGGGGGCGTACAGGAATAAAATGAAAAATAATTGCAGATATGAGAGTTTTTGTTCTAAAATCAATTAGAATTATGACTTATAAAACGTAAATAACTAATCTATAGCTGAAATTTTATTACTCATCATCATCACTAAAAAAATTCAGAGTTGAGTGCCTGATTCTTTCATATGTATGGCGATACCCAATCCTTTTTTTTTCCCCCCAAATTGATAATCTCTTATACCCCCAAAAAAAAAAATCTAAAAATGTAAATGATAAGAAATTCACCCTTGACAGTGATAATATATGTTGTATGTGTAAATCCTATATGTGAAAATATACATAATTTGCCACAAAAAGAAAGGGTATAGGTAAAAAGAATATGCTGGGTATAAATCGTATGCTGAAATAAGGGCCAATGAGATAGAAAAACATCTTAAATAAAGTTTAAATTCGAATTGTATAGATAATAAAGAAGGTATTGTCTATATTGATAGACAAATTTACCCTTGTACTTCTATTGTATTAATTATCATTTCAACGATCAATTTCTCCCATAATGATATCTATGCTACCTAGTATGGTCATAATATCAGCTAATTTTATTCTTTTAATGAACTAGGAAGAATTTGCAAATTGATAAAATCCGGGGGACGAATTTTTCATCTCTAAGGAAAACCATTCTGATCCTCCCCTGTTAGAAAAATTCCTAATTCTCCCTTTGGGGCTTCAATTGTCACATAAAGTTTTTGTTTCGGTATTCCAAAAGTCAGAGACGGCTTTTTACTAATGAATTGTTATTTAAAATCATTCAATTATGGATCATTTTCTCTATCAAAGCAATAGATTTCTAAATTCTCATATGGCCCTTTCAGAATTCCTTCCAAAGCCTGTTGAATATTTTTTTTATGGATTATGCCATTTCACCAATTCAAAGTAAATAATGAGTCAATGAATCTCTTTTTTGCCGTTGAACTTTCTAATCAAATTCCTCTCAACATTCATAATGATCAACTTTTACGTATATCCCATTCTCCCTGTATTAATAAACGGAGTGGGATATTTTGATCTGCAAGTAATGGTTAATTATATCCCCATGATACATGTGTGTGACTGTGTGTGTCAGGGTATTATAAATTATGCGTGGCTTCGTAGACATTAGAGCAGTGATGACTAATGCGAATGAGGTGCTACTTTGGCAAATTTTCTTTTTTTAAAACATCAGAGTAGAGCATCGGCGGAATAAAAACATTGAGTAACTGATTATAACAATAATGGTGGCGTATCTGCCTGTTCATAAAGATTAATACATTATCTGATTATGACTTTATATCTCATCAGCCGATCATTACTCGGTCTTCACGTGGTCTTCATCCTCATGTGTGATGTTTGCTCTGCTTACTCTTACCCTCCGTCCATGGTCTCTCTCTCCAGACCTTGATGTGATGCTATAGTAAGAGCTGAGATCCAACGTTCATCGGATCTCAGGTAACGGTTAACCTCATGCTTATATAACAGTATATGATCAACAGATATTTCTAAAAATACAGCAATGATTCTTGATCATTTAATAACAACTACCCTACAAGCAAAGTTATCTGTCTGCACTTTAATTGTGTGCCACGATGTACTGTCGTGTCCGTAGCGCTAGGAAAACATGACGGTATTATACTTAATATAACCCGTAAAGCTGTAAGTGATTATCTAAGTTTATTACCTTAGTCATTGTGCATGGCCCGAACGAGTTCCACCCATGGCTTATGAAACTATCCATATCATATATAAGCGGACTATAAGCATCGAGTCGGTGTTACGGTGCGTCGCGAACGTACCTTCGTTTGATGGTACTTGGTACTTTTGACGGAAATGGCACGTTTACGAAAATCGACGAAACGTCCAACAGCGGCACTTCGGGCAGCGTATCGGCAGCAAATCAGAGTTTTTGATGTCCTAAAAGAGTAATATCACTTTTATTAGTGATTTGATACAATAACTGGCATTTTAGGTAAAAATTACCATTTTGCCCCTATGCCCCTAATTGGCGGAATTTCGCCAGCACTTCGTTACTCTAGCAAATTTTCTTCCCGAAATTTCGCCAGAACTTCGACGCAATTTTGATTCTCGAAAATAATGACTAAAATAGCCCTCCCATATGATACCCAATCATACTTGAAATTTAAAGGCTATTCTAACAAATTCTACCCTTACTTTTAAAAGAACTGCGAAAGCTTCAACTTTTCAGCGACTCGATCCCTACTATGTTTACACCTCTGCATATTTTTAAACGCAAACAAGGCTCTAAAACATTTGTAGGAATCTTGTCACCTACTTTCTAAATCTAACTAACAATTCTACTAACTACTAAACTAAAAACTAAAGACTAAAAACTAAAGCCCAAAAGACTTACCGTTGAAGATTTACGGACAATTCTACAGGGCCCATTTGTAAGATTTCGAGCAACTTTGCTCTCTTCTTTCTCTCTCTAGCTTTTTCGGCCAAGAGCAAGAAAGGGAATGGTGTGAAGAAATATGAAGGAGGGGGGTATTTATAGGATTTTGAAGGGACAAGGTGGGAATTTCCAAAATTGTTTACTTTATGCCCGGTCCACTAGATTTTCCCCGATCGGTACCCGATTCGCGTGATTTCGGAGAAATCTCAAAATTCTGGATTTACAACTTTGAAGACATATTCTCTCTTACTAGAAATGTCCAAGTTAACCTAAATTTTGATTCCATATAGGCCTCCAGTATTCCGGTTGAAGTTTTCTCGAAAACGTGTCCGAACGCGTCCGGTGTCGAATTCGTTTCGGGACTACCAAACTCTTGGAAATAATTCACTGACTCCAAATATGTCTAAATAAATTCAAACCCATTCCTAAATGTTGAGTTAGAATTTATTTTCCCTATTTCCAAAAATATGCCTATATGCATTTTTCCCTATTTTGTTTTATTAGGAAAAAGCACAAACGGCCTCGGAATTAATTTCCGGAAGAGGTCACTTGAAGGTAAAAACTCACTGATCAATATTTTACCTTGACTTTGGAATTCCTATTCCTAGATCTCCAGATAGGATCCGTTTCCTAATTATTAATTTACTATTCACCCTTTTTCACTTTAATTAATTATAATAATATAATAATAGCAAGTTGCAAAAATTATTCCTTATTCATTTTCATTTATTTTTTCCTTTTCTTGGGCCCAAATTCGGCTGGCCCTTCAATTTTTTTAATAAATATTTATTTTTTATTTAATTAATTATTTAATGATTTATTTATTTAATTTTTCCAAAAATTTCACAAAATTACCTAATTGGTCCATTCTTGTATTTAGGCTTAAAAATACCTAAACTCAACTATTTTTCTCCAAAATTTCCAATTAATTAGTAAACATGTTTTTACTAATTTTAAAACAAAAATCACTAATTTTTGAGTTTTACATAATTATTTCATAATTTCTTTTGCTTAGACTTAAGTAATTAGCTAGAAATTACTTAATCAATTTATTATCATTAGTTGATAATTTTCTTAATTAGAATGTCCCATTACCTCATAATTATAACATATTCTCATTATTCAAATAATTATTTTACTGACTTTTAGGATTTTTCACAATTTTCCTAAATCATTTATGTCCCTTAGGGGCATTTTGGTCATTGGCACTTTGGCCCTTAAATTCTCTAATTTTCAAGATATTTTTCCTTAGAAAATAAGATAATTATATCTTATTATTTGATATCACATATTCACCTACTTTCTATAGGTATAATTTTACCAAATTATGATACGTATTTTTGGGGTATTACATTTCTTCCCCCCTTAAACAAAATTTCGTCCTCGAAATTTGTACTCTATCCTCTAAACTCCGTACTATCTTAAACCTTGGACTGTTAACCTCGGATCTCTACTCTATCTCAAATCCATTTGCAACGATTTTGTCACATCGTATGGAAGTCTAAACAGGTTGGGGGATAAGGCTATCTAATAGTGACTTGTTTGTTGTCAACATATACTTCGAGCTTCGATCTTTAAATCGTCATATGGGATACTGGTAAAAATCTCATTAGAGAGTACCCACTCGATAGTTTTCTCCATCCGATTGCTACTTATTTTCTACATCGTAGCCTTATGGTAACTGTATCTAGCGAAAATTCACTTGAATCTGCGGTACTATCCCGCTAGACCCAAAACTACTCCTTACGTTTTACTATCTCTGGTCATTCTCATTCCAGAATTGCTCCTACTTTGTCTAGAATAGATAATAGCATCGTTGCGTCATGGAACATGACCCAGAAAATTTATTTCTGACGGCCAACACTCACATTTTGCTAGTCTAGTAAAGAGTCACATCCTTTACCTACTATGAATCGTCATCATTCTTGGCGTTCCACTTCTTATTCTGAACAGATGAGGACGTCGTCAATCAACGCCTCTCGTAACCTGCCTATGTATTCGAGAGAAAATAATTAATTTAAGCGCTCTAAGAGCATGATAGGTGCACTTGTTAACGTACAAAGTGTCACAAGAAATTTTCAAGCGCGTGATTCAAGTCCTAAAGACTATCTTCAAAACATTGCTAGTTTTGATTTACAACCGGTAGTATTCAGGCGTAAGTCGTCTTTGACAGGATGTAGGAATTTAGATAATGGAATAGATCGTCGATCTTGGGAAGTGAATATTTACTTCCGAACAGTTGCCCCGTTCATCTAACAGTAGTTGATACTACGTTAAAAACTCCAGTCTTCCCCTTCTATATGAATATTACTGGGAGCTTCTAAGGCGATACGTTGGTTTTGTTTTATAATGTTTTTATCATGTTTTTTTTTTTAAATTGATATATACAGTGTTTCCGTGGCGTCAAAACACCGCGTACTTTATATATATATTGCTTCCGTGGAACCCATAACACCGCGTACTTTAGTGTTTTATCATGCTTTAAATTGATATATATAGTGTTTCCGTGGCGTCTATTACACCGCGTACTTTATATATATTGATTCCGTGGCACCCATAACACCGCGTACTTTAGTGTTTTATAGTTACTTAAGGAACATGATGCTGATGATCACTTATGCTATGTGTGGATTGGTTCGACTTTAAGAGACTTGAGAGTGGTAAGTTATCACCTTTGTCATGCTGCAGACTAGACATATCCCAATTCGGGTACCATTAAAAATATTTGGATTTGGGATAACCAATTTCTTGGTGCGGTAATCAACTTCTCACTCAATTTATGAAAACTTGTCTCACAGTCTTTGTTCAACATAAATGATTTAATTTCTTACTCCTGAGCCTTGTTTATTGGCACGTTACGCGAAATTTACTTGAATAAAGATTCGGTTTCCGCATCAGTTCTATCTCTGCTTGTGAGAATCATATATTCTTTTTGTCACCGTTCTTCATCACCGTTAGTATAACACTTATTGAGAATGTCGTCGACGCTATGAAGTCGTAGTATGATTTATATTATACCCGCGACTTGGTTCAAAACACGCTTTACAGCTAAAAGCTCACACCCAATGGTGTAGCTACTATTACAACGTAACGTAAGGAAATATACGTATGCATCCCAAAAGGATCCGTACAAGCATCAAAAGGAAATAATCGGTTTAGCACTTGGATCGATTTATATATCTACTGAAATAGTTTTAACTAAACGATAGCATCCGGAACCATCTCTGAGGATTCTCCGGCCTCTGCATCGAGCGATGCTAACATCTGGTCCATGTTCTGTGACTCAAACTCCGTAACTATCTGACCTGAGTTCAGTAGCCCTAGCTCTATAGCTTTCTGGGGACAGTGCATACTGATGTGACCAGGCTGCTGACACTTGAAGCATATCAGCTTCCCATCACAGTTAGTACTTTGACGATGGTATTTCCTACATTTTGGACATGGTCGGGGTCCCGTCACTTCAGGGTTGAACTGTTGTTTATTGCAATTAGTATCTTGGCGGTGCTTTCCGTGATCGGAACAGTCCTGGATAATGTGCCCCGATTCCAGACATAGGTAGCAAATACGTTTCTCTGTAGCTTTCTCAGGACAGTTGGCTATAATGTGTCCTGACTTTCGGCATCCGTAGCAAATCCGTCTCCTATTACATCGAACATTGGGATGGTAGTTCCTGCAAATTGAACATGGTAGAAGTCTCGGCATTTTTGGACAGCTCTGCTGTTCAGTTTGAACTATCTCTTTGCCCTTTCCTTTGTTGTTGACCCAAGATAACTTTCTTTTCAGTGTGGGGCTTTTGTGGCTAAGTCCGTCATGAATCGCTTTACTATTGCTGACATCACTTGATCTACGCAGCTCTTCCAAGTTACACTCCATCAGACGGCAGGATTCCAGTTGTTCCTCAATCTGCCTTCCTTGTTTTTCAGCCAAGAGAGTATCAATAAGAATTTGCTGTTCCCTTAGCTTCTCCTGTTGTTCTTTCAGTTTTTCCCTCAGAGTCTTCTGTTCCTTCAATTTTTCCCTTATTTCTTGCAATTCACTTCGGTGTTGTGTTGGGACTGGTATCACTTGTGGTTGTCCTCCTCCATACCCATCTAGAACTTGGTCTTGGCCTCCTAGAGCTCCGGTTCTTTGTAGATTTTCCATCTGATCTTTCTAAAAAGAACAACGGTCTTTAAGGAATAATTTAATCTTCCAAGTGAACAGGTAAGGTACATAAAGTTCATGGTAGGATGTGTTATAATATTTAGCTAGTTGCCTAATTCTAGCCTTTGAGAATGATTTAGAAAGAAATAGACATTGATCTTAAACTGCTCATCTAGGAGTTTATTTGTTTGTTCTGTTCAGAAACGGTTTTGAGAAAAGAAGAACTTTGCTTCTGAACCGAAAAGCCCTAAAGCGAAGGAATTCGTTTACTCAAGGCTTAAGACATGGCTTTCCCAACTGAGGATTCCATGGAGTTCTGCTTTTCACCAATTCCCATTGTTGCCCATAATGCTTCATTGCGCAGACCGGTACATGTCTTAGAAAAACGAGCCGACCTGCTATAAAAGCGAGAAGAGAACATGACACTAAGTGGAAAATAGGGAACAAGGTGTTTAGGGATGGTCATTCTGTTATTCTATTCGTCTCAACCATGGAAGGATGCAACTGCTGGTAACCGCTACTGTTATGCTTAAGAACATTCCCTATCACTTCCGGTGCAAAGACCTATCAGATCTTAGACGATTACCCGTTATTCGAGGTGACAAAGAAACGTATAAAAACTTTGGATCGGATCTCCTCCTAAGAACTCATTTGTGCTTCCTACTCAAAAGTGGTTTCAAGTAGAAATGATGAGGAGTGGATCTAGTCCAAATTCCAGAAAGATACGGAATTATGTAATGGTTTCAAGTAGAAATGATGGGGATTTCACCTTGGTTCTTCCTCTTTTCTCCTCTTCTCCTCTTACATTCTTCATGTATTTAGTATCTTTGCTTAGCCTCTCTTTGTATTTGAACATGAGTAGCTAAATCTTTCATTCTAGGGTTCTTTTGACCCTTTGTATGGATTAATACTTGAATATTCCTCTCTTTTAGTGGATTAATATATGTATGTGTTGATTTCAACCTTGGCTTAATGCTTCTAAGTGATTGGCCTCCATTTAGATGATTTATTCATTTAGGTTTTGACTTGAGAGAGCTAATCTAGGTGTAGAACTTGATTGAAATCATGCTTGTCTTGAAGTTTACTTGATAAATGGATGGTTTGTTGGTAAAATAGAGATATATTTACTAACCTTGCATTGTCACATTAGGGTTGTTGCTTAAATATTGATTCTCATTAATTGTAGCAAGAGATTGTGCAGTTTAATGAGAAGAGAAACTTGATTTTGACTTGAGAGAGCGGGTCAAGTGTTTTAGAACCTTAGACTAACACATATATGTATTGAAATGCTATTAGAGAGGAAATTAACCAAGTTTTATGAAATGCAAAAGGGGAAAAAGAATCCTAGGCTTTATTATCCTTGAAGTCAAATAGTCATTTGCCTTTCTCAATTTTAAGTTTTAAAAATAGTCTTTTAAAATTCTCATTCCAAATCAAAACTTTGTTCTAACTCAACTTGATGAAATTCACTAAGCCTCTTGCTTGACCAATTTGTTAAACAAATCCTCGTGGGAACGATACTTTATTTATCACTTTATTACTTGCGAATCTCGTACACTTGCGAGGCGAACAATAAGTTAAGTATGTATAAGATAAGTTTTATCTTAGTTTACGTAATAAACACTTTTGGGACATCAAAAATTTTCTCAAACAAACCTTTTTGAGTATTCGTATAATCCTTTTATCACCATCTCTATATATGTTTGCAGGTCTGCATGCCCTGCTCATCCCCCAATTTTGGGTTGAGGACCTGTTTTATTTTTTATATATTTTTAAATATTTAGATTAAATTATATGTTGCATTCTGAAATATTTTTTACATTTGATATCTAAAATTAATTAATTTCTAGTCCTGCATTCTGAAATATTTTTCCAACAGCACCCAATATCTATCTTTTTTTCCAACACCCAATATCTAAAATATTTTTTCAACACCCAATATATCATAAGCCAATTAATTTTTAGTGAATGAAGTATTTTTTTTTTCTAATTTTGTTTTTTTTAAAACCTTTTATTTAGAGATAAGGGGATGAGCAGATGTGGATTCACGCGTTAGCGGATAATTGCAATTTTTGCAATTCAACGCATGCACCAATATTAATTTCTAGTACCAGAAAAACAAAGACCTGCAAGACCAAAATTCATGGATCGATCCATGCTTGTGATGACCAAGCACGAAAAACAAAACAAAAAGGTTCTTGCATTTTAAAGGGAATTTCTGAGTAACTACACAACACTGTCTCTGTTGAGATTACTACGTGTTGGAAACCTCCACTCTTTTTCCGCAACATATATATAATTGGCTGCACCATTTTCACAAATTCCTCATCTATTATATTGCTTTTCCTTTTTACTTATTTTGAAAAATTGTATTTGCTTGTTCACTTTCGCAACCTTTACCTTTTCATTGCTGCATTTATTTTGCTCTGATAGAACATGTCCCACTAAGCGTGTCTCATCCGAGCGTAAGAATAAACCTCTTGGTACCTAAGATCGTTTAATTATGTTTCTCTCTTGTAATTCTATTGCCCCACGCTACTTTCAACTTTCTTCTCTTTAATCTCTTTTTCATTCAAATCACACTCTTCGAATTTTACATTAATCTTTTCAGCTTTTATTTCTGTCGTGCGAAGCAAGCATGGCAAGCACAGAGAGCAAAAGATTGATCGATGACTTAATGATTATAGGTAAATTTTCAACTTTTTAAACATTTATGAATGAGTATCTTTCAACTCTTTATTCTCTCTCTATTTTCATTGGTACAATTAGTATGAGAAAAATTATCACAATTTCATTTATTACTTGAAAGATGACTTATAAATAGGACCAGAGTGATATTTTATTTTATTATCTCCCAACAATCATAAGGGTTGAGTTTCTCTCATTATCCCTCATAATTTTTAAATCATGTCTGTCCAATCAATTTGAAATGTCACATTACTTTAACTTTTCTCTTATTTTCCTAATCAACAGTCCGATGGACTCACCAGAGATAGTGAGAAATAAAAATAATAAGAGGATCTGTTTCCCAATCATGATCCACAACTTTCCTCCTTTACTGTGCGTGCATGTAGGTAGGAGGTGTGTTTGTCTATATATATAGCCTGTTTGGATCGAGCAGTAGCGGTGAAAAAGCTCGGCAGGTTCAAAAACACAGTGAGGTGCCGTTTGGATCCGCATTTCGGTGATTGAGCATTTCCCAGAGAAGCTCGGTGCTGCAGAAGTTAGTCCTTGGAGCGTCTGCAGCGTCGTGATGAGAGGGAGACAGAACAGAGGTGAGCATTCGTGAAAGAAGAAGAAAAAGATCTGCTTGGAGAGAGAAAAGGAAAAAAATGGGAAAATGTGGCAAAAAAAAAATAGTCAAACTAATTATTAGGGGAAAAATAAAAATACTCCAAAATAATTTGAATTAACTTTCTTAATCTCTCCAAAAATTCAAATTTGTCTTATATTTACGATCGGAGGGAGTAATAATTTAATTTTTTATATTCAATTATCACAATATATACAACTAATATATATGTAGTATTCAACAAGATTCATGTCTTTTTCAATCATTTTTCATTTCAACTTACTTTTTAAATAATAATCCAAACACTCAGTTTGAAAAAAAAAAATCATTTCTGTCATCATCAATCCAAATACAAATCACATTTACAACCTCTCTGTATTTCTACCAGGCTTCTACAAAATTCAGATAGAAAATAAGCCACCACTTCCACCGCTAACTCAAACAGTCGAACTTGTCTATTTGGAACGTCTCCTCTTTCATTGATCCAGAAGACCAGAACTCATTTTTTCTGGTAACTGTGGGTTTTCCTTTTATTTGTTTTATATATTATTTTTAAAACCTCATGTGCCTCTCCCATCCTTTCTATGTGATTATGTGCGTAAATATATATTTTACTTAATCCTACCTTCAGCCTACTATTGAACCAGCCTACTCTCCCATTCTTTCTTTTTTCTTTTAATTTATTGTTCTTTTTTTCTTTGGTTCATTATTTTTTTTTAAAAAGCTTGACTTGTGGTATGAAAATAAGCCACCTACCAGTGATGCCTTTTTGTTCCTTGTAAGTATATATAACACCTTCACTCAATATGGTCAGCCCCTTCACTTACCTTCTCACTCTCTTTACAGCAGCGTTTTCGATATGACCAACTTAATTTTTTCAAAACATGTTGTGTGTTTGGACTTTGGTGGTCAAAGTTAAAACTTGATTCATGAACACGCAAAGTTGGGTTTTGGGAATTAAATGACTCGTGAACTTTCTAAGCAAAATGATATGAATGAGGAAGTAATTGCATGTTGGGAGGAATTCTCCCTCTAATTTCTGATTATAAGAAATAACCACAGCATATACTCTTTTTCTATATCTAAAAACAGTTAAATTTTATATGTTACCTTTTCATTTTACCCCTATTTAATTGATATTTCTCACTCTCTCTTAATCTTTCCACAACAGATTCTCTCTTATATATATATAATCATATTTCCAGGACTTCAAATTTAATTGACATTTTTAACAATTCTCCGTTGATTTATCTATCTGATTTTACTTTCACTGGATATAATTACAGGACTTTATTTGTTGATGTGATGTTTGCATCTTCTCCATGTTATTTTGTCATAGAGTCAAGCCTTCTTTATGGAAACGGGTGTCTCAAAGGAAAAGGATAAGTTCATGAAAAAAGGGAATCTGACTTTATATATATATATATATATATATGGGTAAATGATTTGTCCAGTGACAGGACCTAAGAATTTTTCCTGTGAATCCAAACTACATCGTTTGGTTTAGTGAGGGTGTGCCATAGATTAAAAAAATAAATAAAAATAAAACAAAACTGCATTGCCTTTTACGGACTAGTCGACCCTCAAAGATAAAAAAACAAAACAAAACAAAAATCAAACAAACAGATTGTCGCGCATATCGCGCACTTTTTTGACTGATTCTCAGAAATTGCGATCGAGCGTGAGAATCAATCGGATATTGCAGATCTGGAGAGAATTACTTCCAGCGTGAATTAAAACCTTATATCTTAATTTAGAAATCTGATCGCTAATGCATCGTTATAAATCTGATCGCTAATGCATCGGTAAAATCACAGACAGTTCCGCAATTCTGAACGAAATCACAAACAGTTTAATTCTGAAATCAAATCGCTATCATCTGGAGAGATTCACAAACAATTGCAGAATAAAAGGCAATGCGGTTTTGTTTTATTTTTATTTATTTTTTTAATCTATGGCACACCCTCACTAAACCAAACGGTGTAGTTTGGATTCACAGGAAAAATTCTTAGGTCCTGTCACTGGACAAATCATTTGCCCTATATATATATATATAGGGTAAAGGATTTCTCCAGTCACTGGAGATAGATTTATCTCCAGTGACGCCAAAACTACGTCGTTTTAAATTAATGAAGGGTGTTTCTGTAATTTTGTTTATTTTTTAATCATATAAATTTTACCGAAACACCCTTTATTAATTCACCTAAAATTACTAACACACCCTTCATTAATTCAAAACGACGTAATTTTGGGGTCACTGGAGATAACTCTATCTCCAGTGACTGGAGAAATACTTTTCCCATATATATATATATATAATAACGCCTTCACTCAATTATGGTCAGCCCCTTCACTTACCTTCTCACTCTCTTTAAAGCCGCGTTTTCTTCAATTTTTCAAAACATATCTGTATGTTTGGACTTTGGAGTATACAAACCAAAGTTGAATTTATTACTCTTCCTTTGCATGGCCAGCGTGTGTTGGAAGTTTTGTGTAACATCCCAACTTTTCCAAAGCAGTATAAATTTTTTATTTTATTTTTTAATTAATTATTATATAATTTAATAATTATTTTTTCCATAATTTTTCACAAAATTCTTCCATTGGTCTTTACTTGTATTTAGGCTCAAAATTACCTAATCTCACCAATTTTCCTTCATATTACCCAATCGATTAGCAAATATATTTATGCTAATTTTTAGCCATTACCCACTAATTATAGGGTTTTACATAATTATTTATGGATTTTCCTTTGTTCATGCTTAAGTAATTAGCCAATAATTATTTAATCAACTCCATACTACTTGTTGCTAATTTTCTTATTTAGCATAACTCATTACCTTACAACTTTTACACTTACATTAGTGTTTTATGCCTCATGCCCTATATCAAAATTCACGGGGCATTTTGGTCATTATAATACTTTTTAACTTTTCCCCCTTTATTTATTTAAAGTAATAATTTAATAAATTACCTAAATTAGGGACAGTATTATTCCCTATTTCAAATAAATATTTACTTGCCCTTTTTATAACTTTCACAGGGTATTTTATAACCCGTAAATATTTTAGGGACTTATTTGCAAACTTCTAAACGTTTTAGGGACCTAATTGCAAATTATTCTTTTTCAAGAGAAACTACCCAAAAATAAGATAAATTCTCTACAAGGTCTTTGAGATCATATATTCACCTATTTCCAATAGGTATTATTTACTCAATATGATACTTATCATAAGTGAGATTTTCAGGGTATTACATTTTGATTATTATTTTTATAATATAGAAGCTTTCAAATCCTTTTTCTTACTTAACAAGCACACACGTAATATATATATAAATATATATATAGGGTTTCATATTAAAATCTTTTGCCTTATGTACCATATCATATAAAAAAATAATTAATAAACAGATGGTGGTTGGTGGGAGTCTTAGAGAGTGGTTTTAAGGCCCAAACTTTAGACAAGTTTTAAATTCATATATTAATAGATGTTTATGTATGTGATTTTGTGGATTTTCATTCACAGCTTTATAGTTACTCTGTGTAATTGTTTGTGAGTTAAGAAGTATTAGGTAACTCTGAATATTCTTTCATATGCTCATGAATTGTATATAATTGCGAATAATTATCGTTTTAGAAAATATGGACTAAATTATACGTATATGTGTATCTATTGTAAATTATCAAGTGAGTAATGGTACAAGTAAATTCCTTTATAATTCATTTTATTCACATAGTTAATAATTTAATTATAATTAATGTATTGTTGGATTGTTGTTTCCTTTTAGGCATGTTTGAATATGTGATGATATTTGATACAGATGAAACCATGATTTATTGTACCTTGTCTTTTAATGATATTATATTTATAAGTGATTAGATATAACTGTCACGACGGTTGCATTTGTGATGAGGTTGGAGTGAGGAGCAATTTGTATGGTGAGATCTTTTACCATGTAGTATGTCATCACTCGATGCACGGTGGATGACACTCGTCAAGGCCCCTTTTTCCATGTTTTCCTTTGGCTTGGATTACATTAGAGCTGTAGGACATATGACACATCCTTGGTTTTGTTCTTTTAAGGAGAGAAGCCATAGTTCAGACTTAAGTTTTACATCTTTGACCGGGTGCATCTTAAGAATTGGTGAGCTTGAGACAATCAAGTCAAATGGATAAATTTTTGTCAGACTATGACTCTAGTCAACGGAATAAGGATGACAGTGATATAAGGAAGGTTGTATATTGCATACTGTATAATTGTATATTACATGTGATGAAAATAAGATTGGCATATATAATGATGATTAATTTTGAAATTGTATGGTATGAGGATCATGATATATGCAAATCTATATGTAATCAGTTGCTCCTTTTAAATCATATGTGGTATGCTTGTGTAGTTGTGTACGGTGAAAATTTTTAGTAGTTACTGAGATATGGAATCTCATCCCCTCATATTAACATTTTTCATATGAATACTATAATAGGAAGGAAGACACGCATGTGTGTGAGCCTTGAAAGCTTTATCGTGCTCTTGGAGCACATTTTATACTACTTTATATTTGATTGTCATGACACTAGGATTATTTGGTTATAAAATCCTTTGATTAATGAATGTTTTTTTTAACTAAAATTTTTAAATAATATTTATAACTATTTGGTAAGTGTAGTTTGGATTTATATTAAGTATATGGGTTTTAAGGATGAGGTGTTACACGTCTTACATTGAAGGAGAATATTCATCATCATGGTGTTTTTATTTATTTATCAAAGTATATACATCCATTGACAAATGATATGATAGCAAAAAAAAGCTTAATTATTAATTATAGTTACTTTCTCTGTTATCATAATTTAATAATAATCATTATATATTTTAAAATTCAATAATTAATTATTGGTCGAGGACATTTAAATTGAATTAAGCTATTTTAACTATATTTTTTGTATCATTCAAAAATTATTTTTTAATCTCTTTAGAAAAATGACATGAAAAGGTAGGATCCACTAAAAGTTATGTTGGGACGCGTTTGTTTGTCGGTCGTGAAGGAGACAGATGTCACAGATTTTGCTATCCAAAGGCATTCCTTATTCTTAATATAGTAGTATATGTATATATAGGGGAAATTTCTGAGTTGACGCGTTCAACCACTACTCTTGAAAAAAGCTGTTACATGGTTTTATTTATTCAAAAAATATCCCAATACGTCAAGTATACCCCATTAATTAAAATGAAACATTATCTAATGTTTTGACTAGGCAACTTATAATTTAGAGTTTTAGACCATCTTTTATTTTTAGCATACGCACATCTTGTACAAGGAATCGGAGGCAGTATTAGATATTAGATCGTGTAATTATGTTTCTGCGTACGTGCATATATATATAACCTCCTCTTTCTGTCATTTGGATTTGAAAGGTGCGTACGTATACATAGATAGGTCTATACGTTTTGGACTTGGATATGTATGTCATGATGAACTCTTTTTTTTTTTTTTTGATATGAAAGAAGGCTAAGAAGCCTACATAAAACCAAGGTTACATTATAGGGGAAATTAATCACAATCCCTCAAGATCCACCCAAGTCCATAAACTATTAGGACAGGAATCAAAAACTACAGAATTGTTGATACCCCATTTAGCAAGAGCATCAGCCACTCTGTTGTGAACTCTCGGAATGTACTGACAAACGAGATCCCAATCCTTGTTCAGAAGCTCCTTGATCTTCACTTCCAAAAGACTCCTCTCAATGAAGTTTTTTTTTTTTTTTGCTAAAAAGAGAAATGGCACAAGGCCTACATTACAAAAGGATTACATCGAAGGGGAAATTAATCCCAAACTCTCCTGGATAACCCATCTCCTCAAAAAGGAAGGGCATTCACTCAGAATATCTGAACCAGAAATACCTCTCTTGGCTAAAGCATCAGCCACTCTGTTAGCATCCCTAGAAATAAATTTAATATCCACTTGCTAACAAAGGGACAATAATTCCCTAGCTCTCAACACAACATTACTACAAGAAAGGCAGTTAGAATTCAACAACAGATTAACAACCGACTCCGCATCAGATTCCAAAACGATCTTTCGGAAACCCAGATGCCAAGCAATCTGCAACCCCTCTGCAATCGCCCACTCCTCAGCTTCATTAGACTGACAATCGCCAATCTTCTTATAGAAGCCAAGAACCCACGTACCCAACCAATCTCTGATCACACCACCACAGCCGGCATGATTAGTTCCCCTAGTACTTGCCCCGTCCACGTTCAATTTCAACCAACCCGTTGGCGGTTTCTCCCACCTCGGCATCTGACCAGCCCGAGACTGTAACGATCCACCTGCAAGGTTAGCTACTGGAATAAAACTAGACAGCATCATGAATAAAGACTCACCTGGATTAGGGGGTTTAACAAAGCCATCATCAAAAATACACTTATTTCTCCAATCCCATAACTTCCAAATTGCCATCCCAAAAAACAAACTCCAGTTCCTTCCCCAACTAATACCAACCTGTTGGTTAAGATTCAAACTCAACCAATCTCTCAGACTCAGAGAGAAGAAGGAAGCCACATACCTCGGCTTAATCATGGGATACCACATATTTCTCGCATACGTACAATCCCGAAGAATATGTAAAGTATCCTCAACCTCCACCCTACACATACCACATAGCGATGTAGCAGGCGACCAAGAGCTCCTCCAAAGATTGGTTGGCAACTTATTCAAGGCCACTTTCCACATAAAAACCCGGATCCGCTCTGCTCCACCCCACTTCCATATAGATTTAAAAATGTCATCTCTAACGTATGAAGGATTCGACTCAAAGATTAGATAAGCACTTTTCACTGAGAAAACCCCATCTCCCGTCAGACCCCATATAAGAAAGTCAAGCCCAGCATCAGGCCTCGGAGGGAGCACAGCCGCAATTTTTCTTAAGCCCTCAGAATTAATAATCAATGAAATCTTCTCCACATTCCAGCGCCCATCAACACTCCACTCCGCAACCACCGAATTCTCCTCTTCAACAGTTAAGGGACCTAAGCAAAAACTTTGAAGGGATAAATCAGCCCCAAGCCAGGGATCGTTAAAGAAGCTGACCGTGTTACCATTTCGCACAGTCCACTTGGAACCTTTATTAATAATATGCTGTTGATCGCATATAAACCTCCAGAGTCTAGAATCGCCAGGTCTATATTGAAACAAGGAGTCTTCATCTCTGATCATGTATTTCTGTAACAAGATATCAGCCCATAAACCTTTAACACCTTTGACAAGGTTCCACGTTAACTTCGCACCACAAGCTTTATTAACAGAACTAAGCCTCCGAATTCCAAGACCCCCAAACTCCTTTGGACGCGTAATTTGATCCCATCCAATAGGGTGGAAATGCTTACCAACCCCATCATGGCCCCAAATAAAATTACGTTGCAGACGCTCAATTTCCTTGCACACACTTTGAGGCAGATCTGCAACCAACATCGTAAAAATAGGAACAGTACTAATAACAGACTTAGCTAGCGTAATTCTCCCGGCCATAGAAAGACTATTCGCTTTCCAGACACTCAATTTAGTCTTGACTTTATCAATCACGTATTGGAACTTATCTTTAGATCTTCTACTTCGGGAAAGGGGAAATCCAAGATACCTTCCAATTTCACAGGAGATATGCATTCTAGTTATATCCTTAATTCTAAGCTTGGTATGCAAAGGCACTTTGGGGGAAAAAAATATAGAAGATTTCCCAAAATTGATCTTACCACCAGAAGCCCTCATAAACTCATGAACACACTCCATCATAGCAACCGATTGAGATTCCGAAGCAACTCCAAAAAGAAGCAGATCATCCGCAAACATTAAATGAGAGACACTCGGACCATCCCTAGTGACAAAGATAGGTTTCCAGCGACCAACCTCAACATAATCACAAATCAAGTGCGAAAGCTTCTCCATGCAGAGAATAAAAAGAAGAGGGGAAATAGGATCCCCCTGGCGAAGACCTCTCTTCGGCCTAAAAAATTCAGTTTTCGAGCCATTCCAGAGAACATTATAAGAGACAGAGGAAACACAATCCATAATAAGATCAATAAACGCATTATCCAACCCCACCTCCAATAGAACCTTCCTCAAGAACTCCCAATTTATCCTATCATAGGCTTTCTCCAGATCAATCTTCATAGCCATGAGCCCGTGCTTGCTTCTACACTTACCCATAATATGGAGAATTTCTTGCCCCACAATAATATTATCTTGAATACACCTCCCTTTGATAAAACTAGATTGGAAAGGAGAAACAATATCATTCATAACTCCTCTCAAACGCAGAGAAATCATTTTCGTAACACATTTAAGATGAACCGTGCATAAAGCAATAGGTCTAAATTGCGACACAAACTCCACCCTATCCTTTTTCGGAATCAAAGAAATAATGGTTTCATTTGCCTCAGATAGAGACACTTCCTTCCTAAAAACCTTACTAACAAAATCACAGAGAGCAGGTCCAACAATATCCCAGTTAGATTTATAAAATAGAGGAGGGAATCCGTCAATACCTGGCGCTTTATAACTCCCCATAGCAAACAGCGTTGCACGAATCTCACCAGCATTAGGAACAACAGTAAGATCCGATAAAACGTGAGGCTCAACCACCGGAAAAGAGGTTCGAGTGCACAGATCCGAACATTCTTCAGAACTCACACAGTAAATATCTTTAAAGTAATTAACAACCATGTTTTTAAGATTAGTAGCATCATCAACCCAATCTCCTTTATCATTTTTCAGCATCAGGATCTTATTACGCCTACTCCTCATAGAAGCCTTTAGATGATAATACTTGGTATTTCTATCCCCTTTAGTAATCCATTCACTCTTGGACTTCTGGAACCATTTAATCTCCTCCAACTTTATGTTTCTTCTGTTCGACCATACCGAAGACATCTTTGTTCCATTGTCTAAGGAGAGGCTGAAGGTCACCAAGAGCATGAGTAAGATTGATATCCCGAGACCACGCATTATCAAGAAATTCAGAAAACTTCTCATGACTAGTCCACGTAGCTTCAAATCGAAAAGGACGATCCCCGTGACTAGACAAATTACAATCCACACATTTAAGACAAATAGGATTATGGTCAGAGAATCGAGTACGAGGCAGCACCTGAACCGAACAATCCGAAAAGGCGGAAAGGAAATTAACATTGGCTATAGCCCAGTCCAACCTCTCATAAAGACGTCTACCATTATTTAATTTGGGACCCTTCCACGTAAATTTAGGTCCGACAGCCCCTAAATCCACAAGATTACAGTCTCTCATACGATCAGAGAACAGAGAACAACGAGAGGCATTACTACTAATAGCCCCAGTCCTTTCAGCCGAACTGGCTATATCATTGAAATCCCCAATAACAGTCCAGGGGTAAGCCATAGAGGAACCAATATTAAATAAAGAACTCCAGAGAAATTGTTTGTGCTCACGGTCAGGAATAGCATAGACCGCCGTAACACAAAACCATCGATCATTAGGGAATCGACATCTAAGGTGAATCATCTGGCGATCAAGAGAAAGGACTTCCACCTCTATTAAGGGAGATTTCCAGGCCGCAAGAAGGCCCCCAGATCTACCAACACTTGGCACACAAGCAAGACCATCAAATCCAATCTTAGAAATACCCCTAAGCCGATCCACCGAATCACACTTAGTTTCTGCAAAAAGAACTAAACAGGGAGAATTTTTTGTACAAATTAGACGAACATTGTTGACAAAATGACTCCCACAGGCTCCTCGCACATTCCAAAAAATAATATTTTTAGAGGTCATTAACAAAACTAAAATTAAAAAAAATAAGTAAACTAAAGAACAAGACAAGAACCAATAAAGAATAGAACCACAAACCAAAAGGAACCAGTAGCAACGAGTTCGGTCCCAATGTCCAGAGAAAAAGCACGAAGGAAGCCCAAGCTTTCAAAGCCCAACAACCACAGCCACCAAATTAATCACCAGACGTAGGCCCAACCTGCTCCTGCGTCTCCCCCACTATATCACACTCCATGTCGGGCTCGTTTGGGCTGGCCCAAAATCGTCCCTCAATATTCCCATGATTTCGTCCTTCACCTGGATCCACTGGAACCGAAGAAAAATCATCCCCTATATCCGTCTGGAATATGTCAGACGGACTGCCAGCAATGTCCTCTCTCCTTCCCAGAATATTATTATTAGAAAAGCCCACTATAGTATGCCCATGTGAAGTATTTGAATTATCCTTTTGTTTGCTCTGGCCTACCTCCCTAGACCTCTTCTCTTTTCTCAAATCATGCTTATTAGTCACCTCTCCATTAATTGCACTGTACGAACTCCTACTTTTACTCCCTCTCTTTTGCTCTTCACCTTTCTTAGGCCTGCCCAACCGTACACTGCTTCCTCCCTTCGAGACTACCAACTCGCCGCCCTCACCTTGCGCCATTCCAACGTTCACCTTCCCGTTATCCCCACCGTTCTCCCCACCGTCAACCACCAGCACCCCAAAACGCGATCCACTGTTCTCCGCCGGCTGAGGTCCTTTAGCCCATTCCTTCCCCACCTTCTTCTTTCTGATCGGTTTATGAACAACATGCCAGATTTCAGTGTCACACCGTGGAAGGCGATCCGGATCCCCAGCATCAGGAGCAAGAGAAATGTTCTCTCCATCAACACATTCCTCTGTTCTCTTTAAGTTACTCCCTGTTTTACACTCTCCCAACGTATGACCGTAGATTCCACAGTTGGTGCACAAAGAATGAAGCCCTTCATACTCCACATAGTAGTCGCGCCCCTCTAATGTGAAACCCGACGCTAGCTTCCTGCTGAGATCGACCAAGACACATATTCTAGCATAGTGACCTCTAAGTTGACAGGAGGTGTTCATATCTATCTTAATTGTCTCACCGATTCTATCCCCTATCCATTTTAAAGCATCTTTATCGTAGTATTCCATGAAGATCTTTGGCATTCTGACCCA
Source organism: Acacia pycnantha (assembly GCA_025563575.1). Taxonomy (NCBI): domain Eukaryota; kingdom Viridiplantae; phylum Streptophyta; class Magnoliopsida; order Fabales; family Fabaceae; genus Acacia; species Acacia pycnantha. The sequence goes on from JAMWYP010000117.1 coordinate 807,402, forward strand.
TACAGCAACCTTCTCAATCTTAGCACTCCATGGATCAAACAGAGGCTCCCAAGGCCTAACAGTCAGATAATGATCAAATAGCATCCATGGACCTCCGGTAAGAGCATTACAGTAATCCTCTTTATTTGTGAGTTTCACAACAAAATATCTGTTGCCTATGTCTATCAAACTTATAACCCCACGCTTAGCCCATAAGGACTGGAGAATAGATAGCAGAGCCTTATAACCAATACTTCTCCCCAACAGTTTCACAATGAGGGCCCTGTTCCAAGCTCTATAAAGCTTCTTCTTCATCCTCTCAGAAAAGGAGAAAGAAGGAAAATTTCTGTTAGGATCTTCTACTATAGTACAAAGAGGCTCACTGTCCTCTTTTTCCGAATCATCCGACATAATATCATCCTCCGCATCCTTATAGCCATTGAACAACTCCTCTCCATTTCCAGCGCCAACAATACCTTGAAGTTTATCCGCAAAGGAAGCACCAGGCACAGACCACCTGTTTCTCCTAGCATCCCCCAAAGCTGGCCATTCCTCATTATTACCGTTAGGATCGCTATTCTTAACTTTTTTAGAACTCCGGTTGAGCAAATCGTCTTCCTCCGACGAGGATGGCACCTGGTTCATCACTTTTTTAGAGAGCACGAGAGACATCTTTTTTCTCCTCCCAATGAAGTTATCATCACCAAATAGACTTAAAAGTCTTTCCGCATCAGACTCAAGCATGATTTTTCTGAAGCCCATCTCCCAAGCAATTTCCAAACCCACCAACCAAGCCCAAGATTCGGCAATAAGCGGTTGACAGATCCCGATCTCCCTTGCAAATCCTACCAGCCATTCCCCACGACAACCTCAGAGCACACCGCCACACCCAGCCTGCGAAGAAGTAAGAGACTGCCCCATCTACGTTCAGTTTGGTCCAACCAGTAGGCGGTATCATCCATCCATTAGTGGAGGCCACATCAGTGGAAGAGGGGACTAAAAGATCAGCCCCATTAGAAAACCTGGTCCAGAACTGCGAAATGATTAGCTCAGGACGCCTGGGTTTAACAAAGCCTTGCTCAAACAACGATTTATTTCTCCATTCCCATAACTACCAGATTGCACAGCACCAAAGACTAGATTCCACACACATGCCGACCCTCTACCTAGCTTCAGAACAAGATTCTGTCATGATGAACTTGGGTTACTCTGGATAGGTCTATACGTTTTGGACTCCAGTGATATTTTAGATTTTCCTTTCGGCAAGCCTAGTTCCCAACTTCCTATTATATATATGATTGAATTAATTAAGAAGAATATAAGTCATAAATTATCCATTTTTTTTCCTTTGAAAACAAGTTTATTCTAATCCTAAAATAATTTTTCAAGATCATAAAGAATTTTTAATTTCCAGTCAGTAGCTAAAATATCTTGTTAGTACCAATAAATACAATAAAATATTTTTCCAAAATTTTTGAAAAAAGTTTAGAATACTTGAATGGTACTAAAAAGATATTTTACGATATCTTAAAAAAATATTTTAGGGTATTGACTGATATTAAAAAGATACTCAGGTACTAACTGAGACTGAAAAATTCTTCATGATCTTGAAGAATTATTTCAGATTACTAAATGATAATAAAAAGATACTAGTAGTAAAAAAAATTTATTAAAAAAAAAAAGACATCTCTGGATATCTGGACGGGGAAGGCGCTCGTCCTTACGATCGAGGCCAGGGAAACCGTTTCCATATAGGAGAGATTGAATATTCAAAAGGGTGTGTACGGAGTGGGAAAAAATAATATAATAAAAACAAATGTGAAATAAGCGCGTGGAGTGGAAATTTCCAAGCAACACAGGAGACGATTATGAAAGGCCCAAATTTTCTTATTTCACTCGTATGCTGTTACGCCTTTTGTAGCCTCGCCTAACTTCCTCAGCCATTCCCCGAAACAGCTTAGTCTGCAGAGACTGTTGGAGACAAAGCCTCTCGTGTATATATAAAGAATGACGGTGTGCTTGTGAATCGTGGACTGAAGCTCCCCAGCTTCAAACGCAGAAACTAATCAAGCTGCTTATAATATAACGCCATAAAAAAAAGGGTGAAGCTTAATTAATTACTTCAAATTCATATTTTTGTTTGGTTTGTGTATAGCAGAGATCGATCGAGAGAGAGAGAGAGAGAAATATAATGGAGAATATGGCACCAGGATATCGGTGATCTACCCAACAGAAGAGGAACTCATTTCCTTCTATTTGAAGAGAAAGCTTGAGCGAGATCAGAGTGAGGACATCAACCGGGTTATACCTGAGCTTGATATTTATGAATACAATCCATGGGATCTCCCACGTACGTAGATTTCTTCTGTATCTCTCTTCTACTCTTCGTTTTCTCTAATCAGAAATTGTTGGAATTATTTTGATTGTTCTAGTTTTGCACAAAATCAAAACTTTGCATTGGGACATATTACATTTAATTATCTGATCATCAGAACCTTGGTCATGCTACAATTATTGGTTGGTTTCAAACTTTTCTGAGCTCCTAAGTGCATATGCATGTATCCCCCATAAAACCGGCATGAGACTGGATCATTTGCGTAGGTATGAGATTAATTCACTCACAACAAAGAAGACGTACGATGAGTATGAGTTTGCAGGGCACAGAATTCAAAAGTAACATTTTTGCAGATCTGCATATGTATGTACGGAGCTCTTAATATATAGGAGTTGCTAACCTGTTGGTTATTTTCAGAGGTGTCGGGAGAGGCGAGCCTGAGAGACACGGAGCAGTGGTTCTTTTTCATTCCGAGGCAAGAAAGCGAAGCTCGCGGAGGAAGACCAAGACGACTCACAACAACCGGCTACTGGAAGGCCACCGGATCTCCTAATCACGTTTATTCCTCTGAAAATCTCATCATCGGCATGAAAAGAACCATGGTTTTCTACAACGGAAGAGCCCCCAACGGCCACAAAACCGAATGGAAGATGAACGAGTACAAGGCCATCGTCAGCGCCGAACCATCCTCCACTCACCCACCCCATCCCCGGGTACGTATCAATCAACTTAACATTTTATCCAAATCAAGATCCATTTATATGATATTGCATCTTTATATATACACGTACGTCTCTTCTTCGGTTTCAATTATCAGATTTTCGAAACCATTTTTAATCGACCCATGCCATGTGCTGGGTGTCAGCTGTGCTGCCTTAATTTTGGGCTCTTTCCAGATGTGTGTGTGTGTTTTTTTTAATGATTTTTTTTTTTTTATCATTAGATTCTACATAACGGAGTTCCTTTCAATTTTTATGATTTTATCAATATTAAAAGCTTATTCAAAGAATCATAACCTACGTATAAGACAAAGGGGACAAATGCCCTCCCTTGAATTTGGGGATTTTTTTGTTTAATTATAAATTAATACATGTTTGAATTATTGTCAACCCTTAATACATCAAGATCGCACTCGTAATCGGATGGGGATGAATAGTCGAATGATTGTTTCGTGCCTTATATTGAAAAAGATGTATCTGATAGCATGGATAATAAGGCAATTATGAAAAAATTCTAAAAAATAAGGCCTAAAAGGATGACATTGAAATTATTTTTATTGTAATTTATATAGTTGCATTTCTAACAGCACTTAGCCTTGCTTTTCTAAATGACAAGTTTGTAAAATAACTGTCGCTTTTATTACATCATTAGTATTCACTTGATTTCATGAATAATTTTTTATATTCTTTTCTTTCTTTTCTATATTCTTTTGATTTTTAATGTATTTAAAATTTTCCTTAAAACAAAAATCGGGGAAAGCTCGCCATTGGTGCCCCTTAAAATTTTTGAATCTGCCCCTGCGAAGAGTCATAGCTGACGCCCCCAATTCCCTATGCTAATCCAAATCAAATCCAATTGATCGGCTTTACTGTTAGAAACTACATCTGTACATGCGTTTGATCGAAGCCCTAGAATGGGTTTATGGTGGGTACGTCTTAACATGAATATTAGGAAGCTAGCTGCAAAGTCCAACAATTAATATAGAGAGGGTGGTTTGATTTGCAGACAAGGGTGGAATACAGTGTATGCAGGGTGTACAAGAAATCAAAGTGCCTGAGAGCGTTCGATAGGAGGCCACCTCCAAGGAGGAGATAATAATGGATGCATCTGGGGGTTCAAGCTCAACGTCTCAGCAGCAACAACAAGTGCAAAAACCAGATGCATCGGGATCATCGTCAATGGGAGCGATAGGTATAGTAAGCTCTCCTGATGAGAGTTCATCGCTATCAGGGGAGACCATCATGGTGGTGGTGGTGGGCAGGCTTCACAGAGTGGGGAAGCGATGGGTCAAATGGAGTTGGACGATGAGCCCTTGTTGGATTGGGAGCAAGTTGACTGGTTTCTTGCCAAGCATGACTCGACCGAGTGAATCCGGGAAAATAATAAAGACTGGAATATATATTCCTCCTCTAGTCCTTATTATAAGACATTAACTAATAAGTTTATTTGGTCCCTTTTATAAAGTATCTATTTGTTCCCAAGGAGCATTAATTATTTGTTTTCACATATGCTCATAATTAATAAAGGTAGTTGGTGAGAATAATAATTATATAATATTAGAGTTTAGTGCAATTAGTAGCTAGAAGTAATATTGTAAGTTACTTAAATTTAAATTGTAGGACAATTTTATTGACTTTATTGGTTTGTGAGAATTGTTAGTTGGCGCCTTATAATAAGGACAAAATGGAGGAGTCCACATTATATGCTTAGAATTACATGCTTCTTAATTAGGTGCTTATACCTCTAATTAGAGGTATAAACATATTTTTTTAAATTTTTATTTTATTTTTTATATATTGTATTTATTTAGATTTAAATTATATGTTGCTTTCTGAGATGTTTTTTGCACCCAGTATCTCAAATTAATTAATTTCCAGTTCTGCATTTGTCTGTAACACTAGTATTATGAAAATTAATTAATTTGAGATACTGGGTGCAAAAAACATCTCAGAAAGCAGCATATAATTTAAATCTAAATAAATACAATATATAAAAAATAAAATAAAAATTTAAAAAAATATGCTTATACCTCTAATTAGAGGTATAAGCACCTAAGAAGCATGTAATTCTAAGCATGTAATGTGGACTCATCTCTCTAATCTGATATCAAGTTTTCTAAAGAAGTTTATTAATGGGTTCTCTCAGTTTCTGACTCACTTATCAGAAACGCTATGCCTCTCCCCCTCTCCCGCTAGCTGCATAATATAATCTGTATATTTTGGGATTTGAAAGTTTTTGATGAAAGGCATTTATGTTTGTTTTCTAATTGATATTAATACTGTTCTAAAATGTTGTTTTTGTTTATTTATATAATGTGGGGGTGAATTTTAATTTGGTCCGGAATTTAACATTTTTTCCATTTTATCTCTTATATTTATCATTTCTCTATCTCCAAACTAACTACCTAATTTATAAATTGATATATATATATAACCCAATGTTATATAAAGATATTTTAGATAAATCATATCATATATGTTGTAATTAATTAAATAATTTGGCTTTTAGTCTTCCCCAACTGGATAAACAGGCCTTACATTAAGAATCATAAGAGTTTTTTTTTTATAGCAAATGAACTACTACTACAAACAAAAAAACAAAAAAAATTACTTCCCTAAAAAATGTCTGTTTTTCTGAAAGGGAAATAAAAAATAAATGAGGTGACATGCATCTTTGTAATTATGTGGATAAATTTTGACATATTACGCATCCCTATTTAGAATTAAAATGTTTAAAAGTGGACTTTTGAAATCCCAAATTTAAATTGAGACACCTAAAGTTCACTTTAGGCTCTCCAATTAGAAAAGAGATACCAAAAGAAAGGGATTTTGACGTCCCAATTCAAAAAGAAATGTCATAGATAGAGTTTTTGACGCCAAAAGCACTACTTTTGACGTTCCTTTTCGTGTTGGAACGCCTATTTGGACACTTTAGACATTCCAATTTAAATTGAGATGCCTAAATTATAATTTTTCTCACTCCTTATTTTGGTGAAGAGTACAAAAACAAGCCTTAGGATGCTTCTTTCACTTTCAACCTCAGCCTCTGACCTTCTTCCCCACCCACCACACCCAATGACAGGGGTGGACCCAGAAATTTACTAAAGGGGGGCATCATTGGCAGTGGGATTTTGGGGTTCGGGGGTAGCGCCCCTGAAAATTTTTTTTTAAGGAAAGTTTTAAATGTATTAAAAAAAATAAAAGAATATAAATAAGAAAAGAAAAGAATATATAAAAAAAATATTCATGAAATCAAGTGAACACTTATAATATGATAAGAGAGGTAATTATTTTACAAACCTGTCATTTAGAAAAGCAATGCTAAGTGTTGTTAGAAATGCAGTTACATAAATTACAATGAAGGGTGGGTACTCAATATGTTCAAGTACATATATTTTAATAATAAAAGTATATTACAATGAAAATAATTACAATATCATCATTCTAGGCCTTATTTTTTGGAATTCCATCATAATTGTCTTATTATCAATGGTATCAAACACATATTTTTCAATATAAGGCACTAAACAATCATTCAACCATCCATCCCCTATTTGATTACCAAGTGTAGTCTTGATGTATTAAAGGTGAATATTTAATTTAAGGGTGAACAGTCATGTAAATATGTATTAATATATTTTTTTTTAAACATCTCAAATTTAAGCCCCCTTGTATATAACCTAAGTCCGCCCATGCCCAACGACGACCTTTCCCCCACCCACTCAACCACCGGCGACCTTCTTCCCCACCCACCACAAACGTAGGCAACCTTCTTCCACTTCGTTTTCTTCCTCTTTTTCCAAATCTGCAACTGCCTCTCTCTCTCTGCAACTCCTCAACTCTTGAAGCATCCGCTTGCTATAAGATGCCGCCCTCTTCCTTGCTGGTGTTATTGTCAATGTTGCTGCCAATTAATTGAGCCAAGTTTTAGGAGTTCCCATGAGGCATAGTCGTCGTCGTTTTGCCGTGGAAGGTGCCGCCTTTGCTTTGTTCTTCAGTTCCAGTCTTGAAATGTATCGGCTTTCTTCATTCTTTTTTTGAAAGGTGCCGCCTTTTTTCTCCTTCTTGGACTCCATCGGTGACGACTCTTGGAACGGTGCCGCCTTGGACTCCATCTGTGAGGACTCTTCTTGGACTCGTGAAAGGTGCCACCCTTTTTCTTTGTTTTTTTTCATGCTAAACTGCTCTGTTCTTGAAGACTTCCTAGTGGTAGAGAAAATGGAAGAGGGAAGATGGTGATGGTGGAAAGCAGATGGTGTGGTGAATCAATTGTCTAGCTTGTAGCTCGCGAAGGTCGTCGGCCATGGCTCTATTTTCTTGACAGAGAACGACCGGCTGAGATGGAAGAAGCATGTGGCCGAGAATACAAGTCGGCGATGGTGGTTCAAGCTCAGTTCTGATCTTCACCAGGTGCGTGAACAATCTATTTTTTTTTTTTTTTTTTAAAAAAACTTTACGCTTCCCCAATTTTTTTGGGACACCTTAAGTCTCTCTTACTACGTTCCTCACATAGATATCCCCTAAAAAGTGACGTAAAACAAGCCAAAAAATTAACATTAAAAGGCTTTTTTATAGTAGTGTCGCCGTATGTAATACTCCTCTGTTTCTTAATGTAAGAGCTAATTAATTAATTTACGTAAATTAAGGATATTATTTAAGTTAGTTGATATGATATGTTTTTTTTAAAACACTGTAATTATTTCATTAATTATCTTCCTCCCTCTCTCCTACTTTATTATTGAGGGAATATTAATAGGGTTAATTTGGGAAAAGAATAGATAACAATGTATGTAAAACATGTTTTACATTTAGCTACAGGACCAACATTAACTCCCTAATTAGATTCAGCTGAATTAAGAATTAGAGGGAGTAATATTCATTGTTTTGATATAATACATGTTAAATTTGAACTTGACCACTGATCATTATATATATATATATATATAAATGGTGATGAAAGAGTGTTTGTGGAAGAATTCACTCTGAACATTACAGCTGAAATTAAAAATTACGGAACTACTCCACGTCTCCACCCCTGGGGGGTGTGCAGGAATAAAATCATGAAAAATGAAGAGACTGGCATACTTAATTAACAATAACAACCTACGGGTGATCCATCCGTTTCGGTTGAACATGTTATGAGGGGATGACGCTCAGGTTTTAGATAGGAGGAATTTAACAGCAATTACGTTTCACAGAATTTAGCAAACAATGAATTACAAACATTAGTTTGAATAATTGCAAATATGAGAGTTTTAGTTCTAAAATCAATTAGAATTAGAATTACGACCTATAAAACTTAAATAATTTATCTATAGCTGAAATTTTTATATATTGATTACTCATCACTCAACCAAAAATTTTTTATCAGAGTTGAGTGCGTGATTCTTTCATATATATGGCACAACCCAATACTTGTTTTTTCTCTCTTCAAATTGATATATAATCTCTTATAGCTTCCCCCCCCCCCTTAATAAAAAAAAATGTAAATATTAAGAAATTCACCTTTCACATTATATATGTTATATGTGTAAATCCTAGATGTGAAAATATACAGAATTTGCCCACACAAAAAAATAAAAATATAGTTTAGGTAAAAACAAATATGCTTGGTATAAATCACATTCTGAAATAGGGGCCAATGAGATATAAAAAATCGTAAATAAGGTTCACGTTTGAATTCCATAGATAATGTAGAAGGTATTGTCTATACTGATAGACAAATTTACCCTTGTACTTTTGTTGTATCATTTCAAGGATCAACTTCTCCATAATGATATCTAAACTATACCTAGTATTGTCATAATATCAGCCAATTTTATTCTTTTAACTAATTGAGGAAGAATTTGAAAATTGATAAATCTGGGGGATAAATTTTCCATCTCCAAGGGAAACCATTTTGATCCCCTATAAGAAAATTTTATAATTCTCTCTTTGGGGCTTCAACTCTCACATAAAGTTCTTGTTTCAGTAATTCAAAAGTCGGAGACAGTGTTTTACTAATGAATCGATATTTAAAATCATTCCATTGTAGATCCTTTTCTCTATCAAAGCAACGGATTTCTAAATTATCATATAGTGGTGAGTATTCCCGCCTGTCACTCGGGTGACCCGGGTTCGATCCCGACAACGGCGCCAAAAACTTGTTAGGGACTTCGGCAAGTGCACCGATCGTTACAAGTAATAAAGTAGTGAGAAAAATATCGTCCCACGAGGACTAGTATTCCAGCCACTAATTCGTTATTTCAGCTTTAGTTGGATCAATGAGTAATAGGGGGTGAGTTGTAACCAAACAGAAATTTTAAGGAATTTAATCGAAAATACGCATTCAAGATTAAGAATCTCAAGCACGATTGTTTAGAAAAGATGATCAATAGAGAAAAACGCAGCTAGGGCATAGAAATCCCCCTATGTTCATCCAAGTATTTGAATTAAATCCCTAATTGACCATTACTCCCATGATTGAGGATCAATTCTCTAAAATTAGACTAAGTCTCAATGTCTTGACGCTACCTTAGTCCGTTATCTTTCAAAACAACCTAATGTCTTAATATTATTGTTTGGAAAGATCAATGTATTTAAACCAGAATTATGAGATCGCATAAACTCGTAAGCCTATGTCTAGGTCATGCAACTTTATGATGAATTAACGGTTCCAGTTAAATGCACCAACATGTCTATTGTCATACACCAACCTATGAACAATCTAAAAGGTGATCAATCTTTAAGAAAGCTTTAAGCAAAGATAATTCATTCAATCATGGTAAATAACGTTCAATCGAGAATTCAAACAAATACTCAAATTCGCATAGGGTTCATCCTCGCCCTTACTACTAAAGAAGACTAGCCAAGCATGGCTAGGTTAACAAAATAGAAGAAGAGAGATGAAAATTAGAATTGTTCTTGCGTCCTCTTTCTTCCTTCAGCCGTCTCGAGCTTTTCTTCCTTCGTCCTTTCTCTCTAAACCTTTGGTAAATACCGAGATTTAGAGAGCATAAGGATGTTTATTTCTTTCTTTTGTGCTTTTGTTGCTTCTGCGTCTTGTCTCTCTGTCTAGTGTGTCTCTCCCTTGTTCTTTATATAGAAATTTCCTTAGGTTGACTTGGACCATGATCTGATCTTGTCTTAAATAAAAGATATGCAATATCCTTTTGAGATCTCCAATCACTTCCAAATATTTTGTAATCCACTCTCTCATATCACACAATTGATTCAAATTGATTTCCTTTTTCTGCTCCTTTCTCAATCAGCTAATAACTCCTGCAAGATATATACAATAGTAATAAATTTAATCCAATATATCTCAGAATTGATACTCATTTAATTATAAAATATGCACGTATCAACCCTCCCGGAATTCCTTCAAGAGCATGTCAAATAATTTTTATTGATTCTACCATGTATTTCACCAATTCGTACTAAATAATGAGCTAATGAATTTCCCTCCTTTTACTATTGAACTTTCTAATTAAATTCCTAATAACATTCATAATTATCAAATTTTACGTATATCCCATTCAAACGGAGTGGGATATTTTGATCTGCAAGTAATGGTTAATTATATCCCCGTGAAATTGATACACACATACATGAGTGTGTGACCGTGTGTGTCAGGGTATTATAAATTATGCGTGGCTTCGGAGACATTAGAGCAGTGATGACTAATGAAGTACTACTTTGGAAACTTGCCAGAAAGAATAAAGAAATTAAAGGACGAGTGGTAGCTAGCTAGGACAGGCCTTGTGGTGAATTACTCAGCAATTACACGCACTCATCAGAATAAGAAATAATTGTTGAGCAAAAAAAGGCAGAATAAGAAATTTAGTACGTAGTTGTTGTTGGTGGGGACTAGTCAAATACTAAGTACTTCTTTAAAATAATGATTGAAACTTTAAAAAACAACTTTTCAATTTTCAATTGTGATTTATTATATACGAGGTAAGTATATAATATGAGTTTTGTCTCGATTTATATATTAAGCACTTTTGGGATCCTAAAAATGATCTCACACAAACTTCAAGTCGTATGTTCATATTTTTGTTGTATTCACTCTTTCTAACCTCAAATTGAAATATCCAGACAAAGATTTATAACAGTTGGGTTTTTGGTGGCATGGGTTGGCAACCCATTTCGTGGTTGGGCAAGGCTTGGCAACCTAATCATATTGTCACCATCTCTATATATGTTTGGGGGTTCCCATGCCCTTGTCATCCCCCAATTTTGGCTGAGCGTTTTTTTTATATATATATTTTTATTTATTTAGATTAAATTATATATTACATTCTGAAATATTTTTTCTTTTCTTTTCTTTTCTTTTTTTAAAAAAAACCTTTGATTTGGGATCAGCAGATGAATCGGCCGGGAATGTGGATTCGCGCGTTAGTTGACAATTGCAATTCTTGCAAATCAACGCATGCACCAATATTAATTTCTAGTACCAGAAAAGCAAAGACCTGCAAGACCAAAATTCATGGATCGATCCATGCTTGTGATGACCAAGCACGAAAAACAAAACAAAAGGGTTCTTGCATTTTAAAGGGAATTTCTGAGTAACTACACAACACTGTCTCTGTTGAGAGTACTACGCGTTGGAAACCTCCACTCTTTTTCCGCACATATATATATAATTGGCTGCACCATTTTCACGAACCCCTACAAATTCCTCATCTATTATATTGCTTTTCCTTTTTACTTCTCTTCAAAAAATTTATTTCCTTGTTCACTTTCGCAACTTTCTCCATTTATTTTACTCTGATGGAACATGTCCCACTAAGCGTGTCTCATCCATACGTAAGAATAAACCTCTTGGTATCTAAGATCGTTTAATTATGTTTCTCTCTTGTAATTCTATATATTGTCCCACGCTACTTTCAACTTTCTTCTCTTTAATCTCTTTTTTCAATCAAAGCACATCTCTGCGAATTTTACATTAATCTTCAGCTTTAATTTCTGTCGTGCGAAACAAGCATGTTAAGCACAGAGAGCAAAAGAGATAAGAGGTGAGATTGATCGATGACTTGTTTTGGACCCACACATCTCCTTTCTGGAAGCATATCTCCTCCTCATTGTTTTTTTTCATTATCTCTCATTAGTCTATTTGGGCTTTTGATTGGATAAATGAGAAAAAAGTCAAAATAATATTATGATTTTTCAAATCGATTGGATGAACATGATTTATAAATTATGAGAAATGATGAAGAGAAAAATTCAACCCTCATTTCTCTCTTTAATTAATTTGCATCGCATATGTACGTCTTGTTAACATCCTTATTTTTTTAAACATTTAGAGATAGTTGTATTACTTTGAAACAAGTGTGGAAATATATTGGCATGTGTGTGGAAATATATCTTAGTATTGAAACAAGTGACAAAAAAGAAGAAGTAATGTTTCTCCTATTGTCCTTTTCTCATCATTCTTTATCATCTATAAATCATGTTCGTTCAATCATTATGAAAAGTCACAATATTACTTTAACTTTTAATTCTCTCATCTTTTCAATCAACGGCTCAAATGGGCTTATGAGAGATAATGAGAAAAATAGATCACGAGACGATTTCCTTCCCAAAACAATGCTTTTGTTAGTTTGAATATTGCATTTATTATTTTAATATTTTTTAAAAAAAAAAAAACACTCCATCCGATTCTAATTATAAGACCTAATTGACTTTTTTGGAGAGATTAAGTAAGCTAATTAAATTACTTTAGAGTATTTTTATTTTTATTTTTATCTTTAAACTAATTAGTTTGACTAATAAACTAATATACAATTTAAGGATACACAACATAAGAAATGATTAAATAACTTATTTAATTTCTCCAAAAAAGTAATCGTCTTATAATTAGGACCGGAGATAGTATAAGTTTAATAAATAAATAAAAAAATACAAGCTGTAGACCCCACCTCCTCCTCCCCTAATTTCTTGGTCCTCAACACCATTTTTCATTGGACTGTCCAGATTTAATTTTTTTACTTTTTATTTTTTTAAAATAATTATTTTAATGGATAGAGAATCTGAAATAAAAATAATCTCTCAACTAACATATTTCTCAAAAATAATTTTTTTATTTAAAAATTTACAATTTAAACAAATTAAATCTAAACGGTCCAGACGTGGAAGAACTCTCTTCCATTTCTAGTTTGTGGTGGTGTGAAAAAAATAAATAAATCAGACTTCCTTCCTTATCGTCTTAGCGCGTCTTTTCATTAGTGTTTGTGTATTTAATTTATTTTTCCGACTTCCCTCTATTCTCATAAGCCTACTTCTCTAGATTATATGTGTCATTCTAATTGTAGCCAGCGGCTTCCCATCTATGTAAGATGGGAGAATTCTAAATAAATACCATGTGAATTGGCAAAACTCCCAAAAGTCTGTTGAATTTGTAAAAAGACTGAGAAGTACAAAGGACCTGTGAAGAATATGTAAATTCGGGTGGAATTACCCTTTTGTCTTTAGTTTTAAAGATTCAATATCCCATTGAAAAGCTTTCTGAGCTTAAAATATATATACTATCTCTGATTCTAAATATAGGACATAGTAGTTTATAATATAAATTGTACTATAAACTATATCCTATATTTAGGACTGAAAGATTACAAAATATTATTATTACTTTTTTGTAATGAATTACTTATAGGGAAGGAGTTAAGAGTGAAATTGTGAAAAGAACTTTAACAGAGGCAAAAGGCACACGTTATCGGGTATGAGTTGTGTGGCGTATATTGGAAAGGCAAGAAGGTGAAGCTTCTGTTGACTTTCTTTTGACTCCTCACTTTCTTCCTCTTTCTTAACCTTTCCCCACGAGTCTCGTCGCATCGTTTCATTTCATTTCCACCGGGGAAAAAAAAAATCATGATTAAATGAATTAAATTATATTGAACATTGACCAAGACTCAACGTTTCATCCCCCCAAGAAAAAAACTCTTCCCGTGAGATTAACGAAGTTTGACGTTAATATTAATTAATTTTAATTTAATTGCTAGAGTTCGTTCAAAAAGTCTTACTGAGGTTTTTTAAAATGTCATCATCACCTATTAGTCTCTTACATATTTTCTCACGTTTCCATCTTTCTATAACTAATATTCCATGCTGAACAATACGTTTTAATATTACAGACATAATATATACATGAGATCAGATATCAGTGTGTAACATCCCGTTTTTCAAAAGCAGTATAAATTTTTTTTTTTCCAAAACATCTTTTCAAATCATCAGAGTAGAGCATTTGAGCGGAAGAGTAACTGATATATAATTATAAAATGCCGTAAGTCAAATTTGGATACAACAACGGTACAATGACCGTGTGTTTCAAAAGTACATAATAACAGAAAGGAAGGCTTACGCTGGAACAACAAAATGAAGTCTTCAGCCGGGTCTTCTACTCGGGCTGCTTGCCTCTCTCCTCGGTCCTCGGTCCTTCTGACCCTGATGCTATGTTAAGAGCTGAGATCCGCACCGGATCTCGGGTAGCAGTTAACCTCATGTATACATACACACATATGGGTTACACAACAACATCCACACAACATATAAACCACACCCAACCAATGCACATGTATCGCTCCCAGCATGCAGTTATATCGCCCCCAGAACTACAGATGTATCGCTCCCAAAGATTATAGATGTATCGCTCCCAGCCTTACGAGATATATCGCTCCCAAAGATGCATACGGTTATATTCTAATATAATATGCATTCCCACAACACACCACATATACACATACCATACTCACATCACATACACGCATACTATATGCATCAGATTAGTGTTACAATACACGAACGTACATACTTCCGTAAACAGAACAGAATGGCCAGGTAAGTGTCTACCATGGGGGCCTCACCGACTTATACGGCAACTTATGTCACACCCACGTAGACTAGCCTTGCCTTCGGCACCAAACTGTTCTAACATATTTGTATTCAATAAAGATACCATAACAATACACATAGCACATATATGCATACCATAAACATAAGAGTTAATGTTACAGTACGCGGACGTACCTTCGTTGACGTTATACGGTATTTCTGGCGGAATACGGCACGGCAGTAGGTAAAAACGTAATCAGGGATATCCTATCAACATAACAATGTACTTGTTAAGGATCTATCATTACGACGGACACTTTTAGTCAAAATGACTATTTTACCCCTGACCCCCTAATCGGCGGAATTTCGCCAGTACTTCGTTACTTTGACCTTAATCTTTCAAAATTTCAACATAACTCCTACTCGAACATAATTTTCGAAATATAAATCATATTAATTAATGATTCACATCATAACAGGCATTTTGGTAAAAATTACCATTTTGCCCCTATTCCCCTAATCGGCGTAATTTCGCCAGAGCTTCGCTACCTTGACTCCGACTTTCCAAAATTTTGCCAGAACTCCGACCCCATCATGATTTTAGAAATTCATACTTAAAATAAAACTAAAGATCTATCTAGCATTACTACTAAAACTACCGAAAGAATTAAAGACTAAAGACCGGAAAAATTACCAGAGCTTCGCCTGCAGAATCCCCGGACTCCTTCCTCCTCCAGAGCACCTCTATCTAACTTCTCTCTAGGATAGCTCAACTAGAGAAAATGGTTTTGGTGTGAAGAATGCAAAGGGAGAGCCTCCTATTTATAGGGAAAGTTGTGTGCACTATTCACACTTTGTCAGGCGGATTCTGGACCGTCGGATCGCACTTTGCCAAATGTCAAGATCCTCACCATGCCACTTGTCCAAACCATCCTCTCCCCTTAGTTGGTGGTTTGTCACATCAATTAATGTGATGTGGTGCTTTTGCTTTATGAACTTGTACCGATAAAGTTCCCGATCGGTGTCCGAATCGCGTAATCTCGGAACAATCTCAAAATCCGAATCACAACTTTGAAGACATTTTCCTACTCATTAGAAATGTCTAAGTTAACCTGATCACTATTCACTGTACTTAATTATAAGATTATTATATTACAAAATCCTATCATCTTATCCTCTTAAGATTTTCTTGTCCTTTTTTATTATTATTTTATTAATTTTCGTTTTAATTAATTAATAATATATAAAATAATTTTTTTATATAATTTTTTTACAAAATTTTCCTATTGGTCCATTCTTGTATTTAGGCTTAAAAATACCTAAACTCAACTATTTTTCTCCAAAATTTCCAATTAATTAAAAATATGTTTATACTAATTTTAGGCCACAAACCACTAATTTTAGGGTTTTACATAATTATTTATGAATTTCCTTTGCCTATGCTTAAGTAATTAGCCGTAATTACTTAATTACTTTCTTACCAATAGTTGATAATTTTCTTAATTAGAACAACTCATTACCTCATAACTTTTGAATTGACATTTGTGTTTTCATGTCTCATTCATTATATTAGCATTTACGGGGGTATTTCGGTCATTTCAATACTTTTTGAACAATCCTTCTCAATTTTTCCAAGTTTATAATTTATTAAATTACTAAAATTAGAGATAATATACTCTCTTAATTTTAATAATTATTTTACTGTCTTTTAGGACTTTCCACAATTTTTCCTAAGTTATCTAAGCATTCTAGGGGTACTTTGGTCATTTTGACCCTTCAATCTTTTTCCCCAATTCCTAAGAGATTTTCCCCTTATACATATGATAAATATAACATAAAAATCGAGACCACATATTCACCTATCAGAAATGACCATTTTATTTATCCGGGTATTACACAGTGCATGCTTAGCTGTATTCGCATAAATTCTCCGTCCAAGTTGCAAACCCTTATCTTGTGAATTTACAATGAATCTAGACTTAGAAATTTTGATTAGAGTTCAAGTATCGGCATTGGATGAATAGAGAGTGATGAAGATATTCTATATATAGATATAGATATTTTACACACACTCACACACTCCTTCCGGTCATAAACATAAGACCCTTTTGATTTTTTTAGAGAAATTAAATAAGTTAAATAAGTTACTTAATCATATCATATGTTATGTATCATTAGATTATATATCAGTTTATAAGTTAGACAAATTAGTTTAAAGAAAAATAATAAGTATGTAAATATTTTAAAGTAACTTATTTAGTTTCTTTAACCTTTCCAAAAGAAACAAATGGTCTTATATTTAAGACTTGAAGTATTATATATATTTGTGTGTGTGTGTGAAAAGAGGTTTACAAAATGTTCATGAATGATTTTCATAGACTCTTTGACATGAGGAAGATTGATAGAATACTGTTCAAATAAAAAGAAGGAAGATTGATAGAAAAACTGTCCAGAATACTACGTTTAGACTTTTGCCACCGTGCACTGTGCTCATTCTCTTATCAAGTTTTCTAATTTCTAGAATCTGATATTTTTTATTCTCAGTCTGTATTTATTCCAAACATGGTATTAATATTACTTATAATTGTTCCACTTTAACTAATTAATTGGAAGGCTACTGCGAAAATGAGATGTTACCGCATTATTATATGTGACTTAAAACAGTTGTCTTTTGCAAATTCCATTATCCGTCTAAAAATATATACAGTATCAACAATCAATTTTAACAATTAAATATAAGGTCTATAATAACAAGTATTACTATTACAAGACATGAAAAGTATGATTCATTCTCCACGTACGTTATATACAAATCAAAAAAGTTACGTGCAGAAAAAGAAAAGTATCGTTCGAATTATAATATAAATGTAGCTGCGTCAAATAGAACGTATAGGTCTCATATTATTTGCGAGAGAGAGAGTCTAAATGTATACCATATAACATGTGAATCCAAACAAGTAAATGAGCTAAGAGAAAGAGTGAGCTGGTGCACACAACGGTACACGTACGTAGTGCACTTGAAATCCAGCTTGGCTGCAACTCTATTCACCTTATTTTTGCATGAATGAAATAGCTTTTGAAAATAGTGTTCTATTCTTGGACGTGACTCAGATTAATTTGTTTTTTACATGTGCGCCATTGCCATCAAATTTCACATCGCAACTGATAAAATAACTTTTTTTTTGCCATGATCTAGGTGCGCATTTCTATTATTTTGTACTAATCCAACTCTTTTTCCTTTTAAACTATTCTCTTGACCTATATGTTCATTACAAGATTATGATGCTTGAATTGAGTGATAGTATGGGTAGTACATATATGAGATCAAGAGTGTGTATTTTCAATTTACGTGTTATGCATTGATTGAGTATTAAATAAATATACTAATTATATTCACGAATAGGTATCTAGCTAGAGACTAATGATGAAAATTGATAGTATCAATCAATATTGGTGTTATATGATAATCATAAAACAATTCTCTAACAAACCTGTAACAATTGATGATATTAATTATATTAATACTAATTGATCAATTTGGAATCAAAATGATTTCTTTCTATGTAAATTTAAGACGTGAAAAAGCAAGATGTTACTAACCTCAGTATCCTGGTTCATTTATATATATCGACAACTTAATTTAAAAAAATCACAGGCAAGCTAAGTATATTGTTTGTTTAAAAATTCTTATAAAAATATAAATGTAGAAACTTTTAGATATAAAAAAGAGAGAACAAAAATTACGTTAGATAATTATGTTAATTGAATCCAAGGTCATTCAGCTGGTCCAAAAAAAAAAAAAATCCAAAGTGATATTTCATTGCTGACGACAACATCCAATATACTTGCTTTTTACAAAAGATAAAAAGTACTACCTCATGTCCTAATTATAGGAATATTTTTATAATGCAATTTATACTACAAAAGTGTTCTTATAATTAGAATTGGTCATCAGAGGGAGTAATTAGTATGAAGCGCAATTAAGTGTGAACAATATATGATTAAAATTTCTTAGGAATCACATCCAACTTGCGTGCCCTTTTTTCCTTGAATATTTATATAATCTCATATTGGGACTGTATTATATTTAATCCTAAATAACTCATAAACGGACATATAACCTAACTTTATATTTTACTCAACTTATTTTTTGGGAAAATTAGAATGAAGGACCTAGAGGAAAAGATATTTATGGAGAAGGACCATAAAAATTGAAATTAATTAGAAGGACCAAATATGAAAATATAAAATTAAAAGTACTAAAATGTCCCTAACAAAGAATACAAAATTCTAAGTTTCATTAAATTAACCAATGGTTTTCTCAATTTTCACAACTTGAATATATATCTATGAAAAAAAATTATACATTCTTCAATTTTTAAAATTATATTTTTTAAAATAAACAAAAATTTTAATTAAAAAAATGGAATTATATAGTTTTAATAAAAGTCAAGGTCTTTTATAATTTATTATATATGTTAAACCAATAAAGTTTGTATGACTTACTTTTGGTTTAGAAGAAATTTATGTGGGTTAAAAAATTCATGTAATGTTAATAAAATTAAAAGATCTAATCAACCTACTTTATCCTGAAAATATGAAATAATTAATATGAAATAATTTTATTTTTTATTTTTATAAAAATAACTTAATTGACATCGATGTTAATAATATAAATTGGTGAAAAATAAAAATTAAGAAAAATATGAGTTTAATAAATGTTAATTAAATAATATATTAAAAAAAGATATGATCATATCATAATGGGCAGTTTTAGTTTTAATTTTAGTTATTTTTAAATTTTGAATACAAGAGATAATACATAAGGATTGATTAGGGACAATTTAGTAATTTTAAATTTATATTATGATATTCGGTCCTTCTAAGTAATTACAATTTTTATGGTCCTTTATAATAAATATTATTTTCTCTTGGTCCTTTATTTTAATTTTCCCTTATTTTTTTTCCTGTTTGACAATTCTATTTATATTAATTACACTAAAATGTAGAGGTATCTATTTAAGAAAAACGGAATTTTTGGAACTTATAGCAAATGCATGCATGTTGAGAATTGTGCCATTTGACCAGATAAACATACGACATGCTTTAAGCATGCGCTAATTAGTTGTGGCTGTGGTGATTACTTAAGAATAAATATTTAATACTCCCTTTAGTCTTAAATGTAAGATAAAGTTAACTTTTTTTGTAAAAATTAAAGAAGTTAAATAAAGTGTTCTAGAGTATTTATATTTATTATGAATAAGAAGTAGGTTGGAGAAGAAGAGGAAAAATGAAGGTGAAATGGGTGTGTGGATAGAAGTCTCACATTGGACAAATTAGGAGAAGTGAAAGGGTATATAAGCCTCAACTTCAAATGTCTAAATTGGGCCCTTGGGGTGTGGAGGAGAGAGGACGTAGGAGGGCCTTGGTCCACAACACACCCCCGCATTGCCGACGCCACTCGTCCGGCCGGCCCAACGTACGTTGTCTCCTTAAGACAATTTGTTCCCTCTATATGGATGCCCAAGGATCACGAACAATTGTCTTCTAGAATAGAACGGATTGCGTCTCCAGAATGATGACACTATCAATCAAGAGCCCTAACAAACACAACCGAATGCTTTTAGAATCACACATTGTAACATCCCATGTTTGAAATGCGGAATTTTTTTTTTTTTTTTTCAAACAAGCAATCAGAGTCGAGCATTAGAGTGAAAGAGCATTTGGATTCTTAGCCAAAACATCAACCATTGTGTAACATTGTATAGATTACAGTAGTCCTATGGTTTAGAAAGGAACAACAGATAGAACACGATAGCCGCAAGCTCTAGATCGTGTGTAGGATAGTTTAACTCGTGAGGTTTCAGCTGACGAGAGGCATAGGCCACCACCCTGCCCTGCTGCATTAGGACACATCCCAATCCTTGCCCACTGGCATCACTGTAGACAACATAGGTCTCATCCGGATCGGGGATAATCAATACCGGTGTTGTAGTCAATCTCTCTCTCAGTTTCTGAAAGCTCTCCTCACAGTCATCTCCCATATAAAGGGTTGATTCTTCCTCGTAAGCTTTGTCAATGGTAGGGCAAGACGCGAGAAATCCCGTATAAATCTGCGGTAGTATCCCGCCTTGACCAAGAAAACTACAGATCTCCGTCGCGATCTCTCGGCCGTTTCGGTCCGAAGCTGCTTCCACTTTGCTAGGATCAACCGCAACTCCGCCGCTAGATATAACATGGCCCGAAATTTCACTTCCTAAGGCCAAAATTCGCATTTCCTCGCGACAGCATATAGTTGCTTCTCCCTGAGTATGCTTAACACCTTTCGCAGATGTTCTTCGTGCTCTTCTTTGCTCTTAGAATATATCAAAATGTCATCAATGAACACCACCACAAATTGGTCTAGGTGTTGTCGGAAGATACGGTTCATGTAATCCATGAATACCGCAGGTGCATTTGTTAATCCGAAGGGCATCACAAGGAATTCATAATGCCCATATCTCGGTTCCGAAATTTGTCTTGGGAACATCGCCATCCTTAACTCGCAACCGATGGTATCCGAACGCAAATCAATCTTTGAAAAGACCGTGGAACTGCACAACCGATCCAAAGATCATCAATCCGGGAAGTGGGTACTTGTTTTTAACAGTCACCTTGTTGAGTTCGCGGTAGTCGATGCGAGTCGGAAACTTCCATCTTTCTTCTTTACAAAAGCACCGGGCTCCCACGGTGAAACGCTAGGTCGAATGAACCCCTTCTTCAAAAGCTCTTCCAACCGCTTCTTCAACTCCTCGCATCTCGTTAGGAGCCATACGATACGGCGCCTTTGATATTGATCTGTGCCAGGCATCAAATCAATATTGAACTCCACTTTTCGGATAGGAGGTAACTCAGTGAGATCCTTCGGAAATACATCAGGAAAATCATTCACCACGGGAATGTCCTGAAGTGAAAGGTCGGCTTCAGCTTTGGTGAAAAGAATACCATGAAAGCATGACATCCTTGCTTCACGCACCGATCGGCTTACGTAGCGGAGAGAAAGTTCAGCTCACTTCAACCTTGTCTCCGGCAAATGATATCTCCTTTTTGCCACGATCGATCATCGCACCGTTTGCCGTTAACCGGTTCGGATCGAATATGACGTCGATGCCGTGAAGAGGTAGACGGATAAGATCCACTTTAGAAACTCGTCCATCCACGATAGCAAAGGCAATTCATACATGCATCGAAGCTAAAGACTTTACACCCAACGGTGTAGATACAACAAGATCAAATGGCAATCTACAGGCATGCAATCCTAAACGACTTGCACAATCATAGGAAATAAACGAGTGACTAGCACCCGAGTCATACAATGCTTCAAGTAGATTTCCATTGAGATAGATGATACCTTGAACCATCTCTGGGGGACTTTTGGCCTCTGTGTTTGTCAATGCAAAGATTCGGCCAGCGCTTTGAGGTCTCGCCTACAGCCTTCTCGGGGCAATCCCGCTAATGTGTCCGAGCTTCGAGACTTGAAGCAGACTTGTTTCCCATCGCAGATTGGCTCTGGATGGTACTTCTTGCATTTAGGACACGTCCGGGATCCCTATGCTGGGGTAATTTTGTTGCCCGGTTGGTAGGGTCTCTTGTTTCCACCGGTTGTTGTTCCAAGGTGCCTTCCTCTTACGTGAGGAACCTCCGGTTGGAACCACCGCGACTTGAATTATTTCCGTCCCGGCTCGGGATTTGCGCAATTCCTTCAAGTTGCGCTCGTCATTCTGCAGATTCCACCGCTTTGGCCATCTTCGGAAATTGCTGAGACACTAACCTTGCCCCGATATCATATTTCACCTAGGTTACCGGTCGGTTAGCCTTCCAGCTCTCATTCTTGTAGATTTTCGGGTATGATGAATACCGCGACGGGTTGGTAAAACGGGCGAAGTAGTCGTCGAAAGACTCCTCACTCCTTGCTTGATCTGCAGGAATTCTTCTTCTTTAATTACTGTGTTGATGGAGGAAAGTACTGTTCATTGAACTGCTCAAGGAACATCTCCCACGTAACAGATCGGGCGAGTTGTGGAAACGCTTTTCCACCATCTGTGAGCATCTCCTCAAGCTTGTAAATTGCTAAGCGGGCCATCCGATTTCCGGGCATTCCATGACTTCAAAAATCTTCTCAAGACTCGAAGCCAATCCTCGCCTAGCTCACTTCTCCCTCGAAACAGGTGGTTTCAACTTGCGTAACTTGGTTTACCCGGTTTTGATGAGTCCTTCCTCTTTGTCCGTGCTGGGTGGTGATTGGGATCTGTCGGACCCTTGGGCTCTTCATCATTGTCATTGTCATCATTGTCATCATATTCTTCTTCATCATTGTGGTTATTTTCTTCTTCATTTTCTCGCTCCTCTTCATGTTGTCGTGCTTCCAGTTGCCTTTGTGCCTCCTGGTCCTGTTGGTTCTGTCTTGCCAGAAGAGTATCAATCAGAACTCTTTGTTCTTGTAGAGTTCTACGCATCTCTTCAATTTCATCATGTCCGGGTTGATTCGGTTCATTGTTTCTTTCATCCTGAGGTTGTCTGCCTCTTCCTCTACCTCGGCCTCGACCACGGACTCGGCCTCTTGGTGCACCGGCACCTCTTAATATCGCCATGTTTTATTCCTTTTTCCTTTAAATGATTATGACAAAATATGTAAACATTAGAAATGGCACAACAATTTGCACACCAAACATATATTCACATATATTCATTTCATAAGGTTAATACATATTGGTCATTCTAATCCTAATACAAGTCTTACTGTTCCTTTCACATGTACGGACGAACCATACTCTTCGTGTATCGCGAGATAGATACGAACACTCGAATAGGCCCGTCGTCTAACAGTTTATTGATAATTCCCGCCGGCGTTGGGTTTGAGGGAAGTAGTACGGGGTGGATCTAATCCAGTCCCCGTGAGTGACGGCCATAGACGTTTTGGTGAGTTTTGACAAGGCTTAGGAACATCGGTATTTCTCTTTGGTAGTGGTGGTGTAGTCCTCGATCGCGATAATATGACCCTAACCGTGTGTTAGTGCCGCATTGTCATTCGGGATGTAACGTGTCGTCAAAGTTGGCCTCCGCATCGTCTAGGTTTTGGATTTCGGGATAATCGAAATTGTCCCCTCTTGAGGAATAGGTTGACCGGCAGGCTCCCGGCTCGGGTTGGTCTTCGAGCTCGGCTCCTCCAGGTTGTTCAACGTAGAAATTTGGATTGATAAGGAGGTTGTGATAGTATCCTAAGACGGGGTTTTCGTCTCTGTCCATCTCTACACATTACACCAATGGTCGTATCAGTACTCATTTTCAAAAAGTGCTCAAAGTCAAAAGGCTTAAGAACCTAACTCCGTTATCCGACAGAATGGCCGGGTAAGTGTCTACCATGGGGCCTCACCGGATTAGCGGTGACTTATGGCACACCCACGTAGACTAGCCTTGCCTTCGGCACCAAACTGTCCGTGGTAACATAGTTAAATACTTGCCAGAAAGTTTTGCTCTGATACCATAAAATGTAACATCCCATGTTTGAAATGCGGAATTTTTTTTTTTTTTTCAAACAAGCAATCAGAGTCGAGCATTAGAGCGAAAGAGCATTTGGATTCTTAGCCAAAACATCAACCATTGTGTAACATTGTATAGATTACAGTAGTCCTATGGTTTAGAAAGGAACAACAGATAGAAACAGAAAGCGATAAGATAGACAGATCTTCAGCTGCACGCCTACTCTGGGTATTTGCCTCGATCCACGAACCGTGGTCCTCCTGACCCTGAAGCTACAGTGAGATTCAATTCAACGCATTGAATCTCAGGTAGCGGTTAACCTCATACCCAAACAATACAGTATACAGACAACAGATATTTCTAGAGCTAATACAACAGTATATCATAAGCATACTAGAGATGCATGATCATTATGCCGACAAAACATAAGCACAGAGCAATATGTAAAGCCCCATAAGGTAAATAACAACAAGCCTGCACTATTCACCAGTGCCACGATAATTAGTCGTGTCCTCAGCGCTAGGAAAACAAAACGGTGTTATCAAAACTATAACCCGTATAAGCTATCTCATATAACGGTCTACGAACATATCATTGACATATATGCATTTAAGAAGCACAAGATTAGTGTTACAGTACGCGTCCGTACCTTCGTTGGCAACGTTAGGTACTACCGGCGGAAAACGTACTTTCTACGGAGAAACGTGCAAGAATCCTACGGCGGCACGTCGGCAGCGTAACGGCAGCAGAATCAACGTTTCAGATATCCTATGAGAATAATGTCACTTCCATTAGTAATTTGACATTATAACTGGCATTTTAGGTAAAAATTACCATTTTTCCCTTCTACCCCTAATCGGCGGAATTTCGCCAGCACTTTGTTACTCTGACAAATTTTCTTCCCGAAATTTTGCCAGAACTTCGACGCCATTATGATTTTCGAAAATAATGACTAAAATAGCCCTCCCATATGATACCCAATCATACTTGAAATTTAAAGGCTATTCTAACAAATTCTACCCTTACTTTTAAAAGAACTGCGAAAACTTCAACTTTTCAGCGACTCGATCCCTACTATGTTTACACTCTGCATATTTTTTCAACGCAAACAAGGCTCTAAAACATTTGTAGGAATCTTGTCACCTACTTTCTAAATCTAACTAACAATTCTACTAACTACTAAACTAAAAACTAAAGACTAAAAACTAAAACCCGAAAGACTTACCCGTTGAAGATTTCTGCAGAACTTCCCCCAGAGCTTCTCTCTCTTGTTTCTCCCTCTAGATTTCGGCTAGAAGAAGCAAGGAATGGTGTGAAAATTTTCAAAGGCAAGCATGCCTATTTATAGAGATTTTGGAGGGACAAGGTTGGAATTATGCAAGTTGTTTTCACTTTTCATGTCCAACTTTTACACATGATTTTTGCCCTTGATTTTTCCCCCCTTGGCCGACCTCCATGATGATGTGGCAGCCCCTCATTGGTCCAAAATGGTGACTTGGCTTGCTTTATGCCCTAGCCTAACCGTTTTCCCCGATCGGTACCCGATTCGCGTGATTTCGGAGAATTCACAAAATTCTGGATTTACAACTCTGAAGACATGTTCTCACTTAGTAGAAATGTCCAAGTTAACCTAAATTTCGATTCCATATAGGCCTCCAACAGTCCAGTTGAAGTTTCCTCGAAAAACGTGTCCGATCGCGTCCGGTTTCAGAACGCATTTCTAAGAATGCCAACTTCTTCAGAAAAATTCACTGATTCCAAATATGTCAAAATAAATTCAAACCCATTCCTAAATGTTGAGTTAGAATTTATTTTCCTCTTTTCCAAATTATGCCTATATGCATTTTTCCCTATTTTGTTTTATTAGGAAAATGCACAAACTACTTCGGAATTAACTTAGGAAGAGGTCACTTAAAGGTAAAAACTCACTGATCAATATTTTACCTTGACCTTGGGATTCCTATTCCTAGATCTCTAGATAGGATCCGTTTCCTAATTTTAAAATTACTATTCATACTTTTTACTTTAATTTAATTATATTATTTTTTTAATGTCAACTTGCATATGTACCTATATATTCATTTTCATTCATTTTTTTTTTCTTTGCTTGGAGCATAATTCGGCTGCCCCCTTTTTAATTTTAATTAATATTTATTTATTTATTTTTTAATTAATTTATTTATTTAATGATTTATTTATTTACTTTTTCCAAAAATTTCACAAAATTACCTAATTGGTCCATTCTTGTATTTAGGCCTAAAAATACCTAAACTCAACTATTTTTCATAAAAATTTCCAATTAATTAGTAAATACATTTTTACTAATTTTAAAACAAAAACCACCAATTTTAGGGTTTCATATAATTATTTGTGAATTTCCTTCACTTATGCTTAAGTAATTAGCCCAATATTACTTAATTACTTAATTATCATAACTTGATAATTTTCTTAATTACAATGTCCCATTATCTTCATACTCTTGTATTCACATTAGTATTTTCATACCTCTAACATTATTCCATAATTACAAGGGTATTTTGGTCTTTTTACTACTTTTTGAACATTCTTATACAATTTTCCCAAGTTCATATTTTATTAAATTACCATAATTATGGATAATATACTCTCCTAATTCACTTGGTCATTTTACTGCATTTTGGTATTTTTCCCATAATTTCCTAAGTTGATTACCCTTTCCAGGGGCATTTTGGTCATTTTGGCTCTTTAGTCCTTAAATTCCCTAATTTCTTGTAGAAATTCTACCTAGAAAATATGCTATAATTATGCAAGACTGGAGATTGAATTTTCACTTATCAGAATTATCCAACTTTTATTTATAATATGCCAGATAAATATCCGGGTATTACACACATTATATGAGATGATTGTTGAATGCAGTATGCAATATATGAGAGCGAAGTGTTAAAAATTGAGATAATTTTGGTTCGCGCGTGTACGAGATTAAATATATATATATATATATATATATATATATTAGTTTTTTCCAAACAATCCCTAAACTTTTGTGAATTCCTTTTTTGCCCTTACGTGATTCTCCCAACTAGCGGCTGTAGCAAACTGTAATATCGGATCGTAATTTTTGAAATCAAAACGATGTACCAAACCAATGCACACCGATCTGTTCTATTGCATTTGTTTGCGACCGAACTAGTACACATGTCCGTTATGTCACATCTGTTTGCATGTCTGTTCTTTTGCGTCTATTCGTATGATGCACCAATTCGCCAGTAGGAGTCAAGTCCATATGATCAATTTTCGTCATTTATAAATAAGACGTGTGAGTGACAGAAAATTATCTCAATTTTTCAACACTTTGCTCTCATATACTATATACTGCATTCTGCAATCATCTCATATACTGTGTGATTCTAAAAGCATTTGATTAATTGTGTTCGTTGAGGCTCCTGATTGATAGTGCCATCATTTTGGAGACGCAATCTGTTTTATCCTGGGAGACAATTGTTCGTGATCCTTGGGCATCCGTATGGAGGGAACAAACTGTCTTAAGGAGACAACGTACTTTGGGCCTGGATTTCATCAATTTCATTATAACTATTATCAACAGTCTTGTGAGTTTTTTCTATTTTTCTATATTGTATAATTGTTATACGTTCATATATTATGCCATCTTAATTACCTGATTCTGATCCTTGTAAAAATTTCTACTTCTAAAATATTTTCAACAACATTATTCTCCAAATTAAAATTGTGTGGTCATTCGCTCCGTCCTTAAGGCCCTATCTAGTACTATGGAATTACTGTTTTTTAATGAACTAGAATGGTAAAAATAATAGGAAGATGTTTTAATTTAAAAGTATGTTTGATAGGTTACATGTGTATTTAAATAATAGAACGAAAGTTTCAAAACATGAAAAGCCAGTAAGGCTATTCAATCAGACTTTTCTATATAAGCTACTTATGTAACCATCAATCCAAACATAAATCACATTTCACAATCAAACTTTTACTCAAGTCGGATTGCCCACCGATATCCCAAATAAGCCTAGGATCAATTGCTGATTGGCCTGATCCGGTAGTCAACTTTAACTATTAAGACTATACGTGCTGGACCTACTGACGAGGATTGATATATTGCCGTCCGCGTTTTATTATCAATCAATTAATATATCTGGAAAAAAGAAAAATCAATTAATATAATGAGAACACACCCAAATTAAAAACATGAAAAGTAAAAGAGATAGAATAATTCAAACAAGAACAAGTTGCAAGTTGCACATGGAGCTTTCGAATACCTTTTATTTCATCGTCCTATAGCGAGAGAGAGAGTCATTCACGGTACCGTGGAATCAAATCATGGGCAGTCAATTTATCATTAACACGTTTTAACAAGTATTCCACATTATATTGAAGATCACATATGCTTTACAGTAAACGGTAATCTATTTGACAATTTACTGGGTCGAACTCAAAATTGTTTTTGTAAGTTTCCTGTTTTAGCTGGGTTTATTGGTGTTAAATTAGGTGTATATATGTCGCAAGCTCGCTTATTAATTAAATACTCTTTCAGTTTTTAATATAAGATATATTTAAAAAGTTAATCTTAGTCCTATATATAATATATAGTTTTTATATTTTGTTATGGTATTTTAGAAAATACATAACATATTAGCTAATTCAATCAACTTCTTTAATTTGATCAAATTAAATAAATATATCTTATATTAACGGTCAAAAGAGTATTATTATTACCACAACCAGGAGCAGGTGTCGGTATGGGTTGAATTGTCTTTAACTGCGAACAGGTCTTAAGTTTTAGTGCGTATAAACCATGAATAAGGAAAACATTTTTGATAATTTAAGTTTTGCGGTGTTTGAACTTGACTAAGTCAAATAGCCATATATAAAATGAATTAAGATTACCATATAGAGTTTTTCTTACTTCCCAAATATAGTATCATTTTGTTCTTTATACTACTACAAAAAATAATACTACTTTCTTAAAGAACATCTTTCTTTTTTTTTAAATGGAAGTAAAATATAAAGGCGGTGACATTTTCGTAATAATTTAGAGAAATTTGACATATAAGGCAAGTTTTTCAAAAAAAGATTGTCCTAAATATAAGTTCACATCAAGGGTTATTAATGACTATTTTCCAATTTTTCCACGTTGAAAGTTATTGATGACTGTTTCTCAATTTTTACTCTATTAAAAAGATAATTAGAGAAAATGTACTAAACTACTACTAGCATTTTCTTTTTCAATATTTATTATTAAACAAGGGCAATTTTGAAAAAGTATATCAATTTAAAATATATTAAATGTCTAAACTTCCATAATCCTTGATATATGAGATTTGGTCAAACTGTTGAATTTATAATAATGACCAAGGTAGTACTCTCTATTCTTTTTTATAAGAAACAACTGACATGCATACCTCATTTCATTTTATAAGAAACATTTAGAGAATGTCTTATTTTTAATTCTTACTTTCTCATTTAACCCATATTTAATTACCTATTTAATGTCCATATAATAAATTTTCACAGCTCCCAAAGACCTATTACTTGTACCATATTTTTTTTCTTATTCTCTCCTTTATATAATCCTCTTTATTATAATAATTTTCTTATTCTCTTTCTTATTCCCTATTTCCTCATAAATAAGAGTATTTTAGTTAAAAAGCGTTATAATTGTTATTGTTCTTAATATAATTGACATTTTGAGCCACAAGATTCGGTTAAACGGTTTTTATAAAAAGGAATGGACGAGTAGTAAACATGAATAATATTTGATAATTTAATTTTGCATTAATTTCTCTTTAAAAAAAACTTCGAATTGTATGTCAAATACCATATTATAACTTTGAGCCAAAAATACCATATTATAACTGCTGTGCCTCTGAATCATGAACAAGACCAAAAATTTATTATGCCTTTTCATACTGATCTAAAATTTCCGGCGTAACGACGAACATATAATTAGAACATAAGCTTTGATCTTCAAATTAAAGACTTAAGATCTTCCTAATGCTTCGTCCCCCGTTCACATATACTGCAATTTGAAAGCGCGCAATTGTGTGATGTTCTATGGGCCGAAATTTTGAAATGTCAAACAAGTCCGTCAATATAGCTCGACTAGAGAATGCCCCCTGGTAGACTATCACCTACACTCATAGGACGCCAAAATTAATTAATATAGAATCATGATAATAACCTACTATGATTACCCTGATTCTTAATTATTGTAACATACATGTAGCAAGAGATCAATCTTTCTCATGATAATAACCTACTATGATTACCCTGATTCTCAATTATTGTAACATACATGTAGCAAGAGATCAATCTTTCTTGTGATAAACCAAAATATAATTGTCGCGTTTGTGTTCTGAAATTCTGATAGAGATTATAAGATAATAAAATTTGGGGTAATTGTGCAAAAATACACACGTGGTTTTTCCAAAAGTGTGTCAAACCCTAAGTGTTTTTTTAGGTGCAAAAGTGACTACGTGGTTACAAAAGTGGGGCAACAGTCACAGATTCCGTGAAATGTAGATGACGGAGTTAACTTTAATCTAACACACGTAATCTATATTTGATGAAATATATTACTTTTGTCCTAATTTTGTAACCACGTAGTCGTTTTTGCACATAAAATAATAATAATTGGTGTTGGACACACTTTTAAAAAATCACATGTGTGTTTTTTCACTTTAACCATAAAATTCTTCCCACGGTATTTAAAATTCTATTTCCATAATATTTAAAATTTGTAATAATAATGAACCATAGATGGTAAAAGTCTCATTTCATCAAGAGGAGAATATAAGTTTAAATATTGAGAAGCACATTTGTTGGAGAATGCTTTAATCTTAATGTTTTCCGGTTCGGCATGGATTAGTCCAAGGTACACAATAACTCGAGGATGATTTTACACATAAAAAAAAATTGTAATAATAAAATGTAAAAGCTGATCATTTGGTTTGAA
Source organism: Acacia pycnantha (assembly GCA_025563575.1). Classification (NCBI taxonomy): domain Eukaryota; kingdom Viridiplantae; phylum Streptophyta; class Magnoliopsida; order Fabales; family Fabaceae; genus Acacia; species Acacia pycnantha. The sequence goes on from JAMWYP010000117.1 coordinate 838,735, forward strand.
TCTATGGGGAAGGATTACATGTAATCTTGATGCAATAGATTATGATGTTTCGTTACGCATATTAATATAAAGAGGATTATACTACTATAACTGATGAATGAGGATGCAAACATCCTATAGTCAAGTAAAAAGCACATAATTGCCATTATAATTTTTCAAATTGATCAAAATGCCCACACATAAACGTGATTAAAAATTAAATAATTACCACCATTAAATATAAATAATTATTTGATAATATAGAAATCTAAAAAATATTGCCCCATAAAAAAATAAAAAATATTATATTCCACGTTAAAAAATAATAAAATATCTCATTAAATAATTAATATTCACACCATTTAATATTAAAAAACTATCATGAACCCAATATGTACCTACATAATATTTCAACAATTAAATGTTAAAAAATTACCATGAATCCAATGTGTACACGACACAAAATGAAAAAGTTACCATGAACGTAACATGTATATATTTTACACATAAGTGTATACATGAGTAATTTTGTCTCTTGCTGTATTATTCTCACACACACATTAATGATGAACCAAACAAATTCATATAATTATATTATATTGCATTACCTTCTATTCTGTGAATCAAACAGACCATAAGTCTACGGGATTGGTTTTCTTATACTTAATGTTCTGTAGGGCTATGGCGATCGACCACATGCGAAATCTTTTATACCAAACAATGTCTACTGATCACCCATATGTAAATTATACTACTTCAGTCCTAAATATAAGACATAATTGAGTTTTTTGAAAAGATTAATTAAAGAAGCTAAATAAAATAATAAATTACTTCAGATTATTTATATTTATCGTTTTTCTTCAAATTAATTTGTGCAACTTATAAACTAATATATAATTCAATGATACATAACATATATTATGATTACGTCAATTATTTAGCTTCTCTAATCTCTCAAAAAAAAAGTCAATTGTATCTTATATTAATAAAAATATTTTGTATATGTGTGTGTGAATTAAAAATTGAAATATATATTTTATCATTTTCTAGAGAGAGAGAGAAGGAGAGCGACTCAGTGTGCATAATGTTCATCCTAGAAGCCAAAGTCAAATTTTTGGCTTTTTGACCAATCTAATTTTTTTAAAAAAAAATATTTACCAAAATAAAACAAATTCCAAACTATTTCCCAAAGTAATGCAGTTAGTGGGTCCGGGTGGGAAGTGGCGCAGGGAAGGTCTGCGTACCAAATGGCGTGAGAAATCCCCACGCCATTTGGTAGCAAATGGCGTGGGAAATCCCACGCCATTTGGTAATCAAATGGCGTGGGGCCCCCACGCCATTTGCTAACCAAATGGCGTGGGAATTTCCCACGCCATTTGGCTGAAATGGTATATCAAAAAAAAAATTATAATAATAATAAATGATAAAAAATTGGAATAATTTAAAACTCTACTCCATTTAATTTGAAGTCAAAAGAAAGAAAGCAGGGAGTTGAAATAACTCATTAAGAACTCATTTTAAAAAATTACGCGGTACAATTTAGTTATAACAACATATCACAATACAGGGGATCTATATATTTGTTATACATCAAATATTTGTATAACAACAGTATTGATTTTGGGGTTCGTATAAAAAGATACGAGATCCCACAAATGCTAATTATATATATATATATATGTGGGATCAATACTGTTGTTATATATATATAATTAGCATTTGTGGGATCTGTATCTTTTTTATACAGACCCCAAAATCAATACTGTTGTTATACAAATATTTGGTGTATAACAAATATATAGATCCCCTGTATTGTGATCTGTTGTTATAACTAAATTGTACCGCGTAATCTTTTAAAAGGCGTTCTTAATGAGTTATTTCAACTCCCTACTTTCTTTCTTTTGACTTCAAATTAAATGGAGTAGAGCTTTAAATTATTCCAATTTTTTTATCATTTATTATTATTATTTTTTTTTTATATATATCATTTCAGCCAAATGGCGTGGGAAATCCCCACGCCATTTAGTTAGCAAATGGCGTGGGGGCCCCACGCCATTTGATTACCAAATGGCGTGGGATTTTCCCACGCCATTTGGTTAGCAAATGGCGTGGGGACCACGCCATTTGGTTAGCAAATGGTGTGGGGATTTCCCACGCCATTTGGTACGCAGACCTTCCCCACGCCACTTCCCATCCGGCCCCACTTTAGGAAATAGTTTGGAATTTGCTTTATTTTGGTAAATATTTTTTTTTCAAAAAATTAGATTGGTCAAAAAACCCAAAATTTTCTATTGAAGTAGTGAATAGAAAATCGCGGTGTGGCACTAATAGGTAGTGTTTATTTGGGATCACTTTTAGACACCTCAAAAGTATATGTTTACCTAAATTAAGACAAAACTCCTATTACATACTATTTATTTTCTATACTGTAAATCAAGGTTGAAAAACTGTTTTTGAAGGCTCTAATCTTATTACAAACAATACGATAAATTACGGCCATTTAAGCACAAGTTGTCAGGGTTGAGTCTTGAATGTATGAAAATAAAAGTATTTATTGGAACGAAAATAATTCTCAGGTAAACACTTAAACTTGACTTATAGGAAAACCTTCCAACCTGACAACGTATATAGGAGAGATTGAATAATTCAAAAGGGAGTGTACGGAATGAAAATAATATAATAAACACAAAAGTGAAATAAGCGCGTGGAGTGGAAATTTCCAAGCAACACTGAAGACGATGATGAAAGGCCCAAATTTTCTAATTTCACTCGTATGCACTTACGCCTTTTGCAGCCGCGCCTAACTTCCTCAGCCATTCCCCGAAACAGCTTAGTCTGCAGAGACTGTTGGAGCCAAAGCCTCTCGTGTATATTATAAATAATGACGGTGTGCATGTGAATCGTGACTGGACTGAAGCCGGCCACCAGCTTCAAACGCAGAAATTAATCAAGCTGCTTATAATATAACGCCATAAAAAAAGGGTGAAGCTTATTTAATTACTGCAAATTCATATTTTTGTTTGGTTTGTGCATAGCAGAGAGATCAGAGATCGATCGAGAGAGAGAGAGAGAGAAATGGAGAATATGGCACCAGGTTATCGGTTCTACCCAACTGAAGAGGAACTCATTTCCTTCTATTTGAAGAGAAAGCTTGAGGGAGATCAGAGTGAGGACATCAACCGGGTTATACCTGAGCTTGATATTTATGAATACAATCCATGGGATCTCCCACGTACGTAAATTTCTTCTATATCTCTCTTTTTCTCTTCTACTCTTCGTTTTCTCTAATCAGAAATGGTTGGAATTATTTTGATTGTTCTAGTTTTGCACAAAATCAAAACTTTGCACAGGGACATATTACATTTAATTATCTGATCATGAGAACCTTGGTCATGCTATAATTATTGGTCGGTTTCAAACTTTTCTGAGCTCGTACGTGCATATGCATGTATCCCCCATAAAACCGGCATGAGACTGGATCATTTGCGTAGGTATGAGATTAATTCACGCACAACAAAGAAGACGTACGATGAGTATGAGTTTGCAGGGCACAATAATTCAAAAGTAACATTTTTGCAGATCTGCATATGTATGTACGGAGCTCTTAATATATAGGAGTTGCTAACCTGTTGGTTATTTTCAGAGGTGTCGGGAGAGGCGAGCCTGAGAGACACGGAGCAGTGGTTCTTTTTCATTCCGAGGCAAGAAAGCGAAGCTCGCGGAGGAAGACCAAGACGACTCACCACAACCGGCTACTGGAAGGCCACCGGATCTCCTAACCACGTTTATTCCTCTGATCATCGCATCATCGGCATGAAAAGAACCATGGTTTTCTACAACGGAAGAGCCCCCAACGGCCGCAAAACCGATTGGAAGATGAACGAGTACAAGGCCATCAGCGCCGAAACATCCTCCACTCGCCCACCCGATCCCCGGGTACGTACCAATCAACCCAACTCTTTTATCCAAATCAAGATCCATTTATATGATGCACCTTTATATATACACCCACGTCTCCTCAACTCTTCGGTTTCAATTATCAGATTTTCGAAACCATTTTTAACCGACCCATGCCATGCGCAGGGGTGTCATCTGTGGCGCCTCAATTTTGGCCCTTTCCAAAAAAAAATTATGATTTTTTATCATTGGACTGCACATAAAATGAATGACGTTGTGATATTTTACGAACTTTCAATTTTTTCCGATTTGGTAAAGATTAAAAGTTTATCCGAAAAGTCACAGCTGACGCCCCCAATTTACCATGCTACTCCAAATTAAATCCAATTGATCGGCTTTCCTCTTAGAAACTACATCAGGACATGAGTTTGATCGAAGCCCTAGAATTTGTTCAAAGTACCACGATATGGTGGGTACAACTAGCTAGAGCAGTCTTAATTTTGTCTTAACATGAATATTAGGAAGCTAGCTGCAAAGTCCAACAATTAATATAGAGAGGGTGGTTTGATTTGCAGGTAAGAGTGGAATACAGTGTATGCAGGGTGTACAAGAAATCAAAGTGCCTGAGAGCGTTTGATAGGAGGCCATCTCCAAGGAGGAGACAATAATGGATGCATCTGTGGGTTCAAGCTCAACGTCTCAGCAGCAACAAGAAGTGCAAAACCCGGATGCATCGGGATCATCGTCAATGGGAACGATAGGTATAGCAAGCTCTCCTGATGAGAGTTCATCATCAGGGGGAGACCATCATGGTGGTGGTGGTGGGCAGGCTTCACAGAGTGGGGAAGCGGAGGGTCAAATGGAGTTAGTTTATGAGCCCTTGTTGGATTGGGAGCAAGTTGACTGGTTTCTTGCCAATCATGACTCAACCGTGTGAATCCAGGAAAATAATAAAGACTGGAATATACACATATATATATATATCATCGTCATCTTTATCTTCTCCAGTAATGAGGTATCTCGTCATATATATAGTTCCAATTAGAAATTTAATTTCGCTCATTCCTCATCATGCGTCTTTGTTTAATTTTCAGCTAATTATCTCTCTAATCTGATATCAAGTTTTCTAAAGACGTTTATTAATGGGTTCTCTCAGTTTCGGACTCACTTATCTGAAACGCTTCGTGTCTCTGTCTCTTCCCCCTCTCCTCTCCCGCTAGCTGCTTATTATCATCTGTAGATTTTGGAATTCGAAAGTTTTTGAAAGGCGTTCATTTTTGTTGTTTAATTGACATTAATACTGATCTAAAATGTTTTTTTTATTTATATAATGTGGGAGTGAATTTTTATTTGGTCCTAAATTTAAGATTTTTTCGATTTTATTTCTTATATTTATCATTTTTCTATATATCACTAAACTAACTGCTTAATTTATAAACTGTTTTAATTTGTAATCCAATGTTATATAAAAGATATTTTAGATAAATCGTATCATATATGTTGTAATTAATTAAATAATTTGGCTTTCTTAGTCTTCCCCAACTGGATAAATAGGCCTACATATTAAGGACTATATAAGAGTATATTTTTGTAGCACGTGCCATATGTAATATTCATTTATTTCTTAATGTAATAATTAATTAAATAAATTAAGTAAATTAAGTAAATTAAGGATGTCATTTAAGTTAGTTAATATGAATTTTTTTTTTAAAAAACGTCGTAATCATTTCATTAATTTTCTTCCTCCCTCTCCCACTTTTTTGTTGATGAAATATTAATTGGGTTAATTTAAGAAAAAATAATAACAATGTATGTAAAACATGTTTTACGTTTAAGACCAACAATAACTCCCTAATTACATTAAAGATGAGAGGGATTAATATTCATTGTTTTGATATAATACATGTTAAATTTGAAATCGACCACTGATCATTCTATATATATATATATATATATATATAATTGGTGATGAAAGAGTGTGTTTGTGGAAGAATTCACTCATATATTTGTTTCGCAATTTCGTATGCTTCATACAGGCTTTGACATTAAAGCTGAAATTGAAAATTACGGAACTACTCCACCCCTGCTGGGGCGCGTACAGGAATAAAAATGAAAAATGAAGACACTGCATATTTAATTAACAATAACAACCTACGGCTAAATATGTATGAGGGGATGACGCTCAGGTTTTAGATAGGATCGATAATCTCTTATAGCGTCCCCCTCCCCCCAATCGAAAATGTAAATAATAAGAAATTCATCTTGACAGTGATATATATATGTTATATGTGTAAATCCTAAAAGTAATTTGCTCACGAAAAGAAAGAGTATAGTAAAACCAAATTTGCTAGGTATGAATCGTTTGCTTGCTGAGGTTTGCTAAGATAAGGGCAATGAGATAGAAAAAGATCGTAAATAAAGTTTAGGTTTGAATTTCAAAGATAATATAGAAGGCATTGTCTATGATAGACAAATTTACCCTAATGCTTCTGTTGTATCAATTATCATTTCAACGGTCAACTTCTTCTATAATGATATCTATGCTCTCTAGCTAGTATTGTCATAATATCAACAAATTTTATTCTTTTAACTAATTGAAGAAGAATTTGCAAATTGATAAAACCCAGGGATGAATTTTCCATCTCCAAGAAAAATTATTCTGATTCCCTATTAGAAAAATTCCTAATTTTCCCTTTGGGGGGCTTCAACTCTCACATAAAATTCTTGTTTCAGTAATCCAAAAGTCGGAGACGGTTTTTTATATACTAATGAATCAATATTTAAAATTATATCATTATAGATCATTTTATTTATCAAAACAACGAATTTCTAAATTCTCATTATATGGCCTTCCGTAATTCCTTATAGAGCTTGTTGAATAATTTTTAGAGATTTTACTATTTCACCAATTTGTACTAAATAAATAACGAGTTAATGAATCTTCTTCTTTTTATCATTGAACTTCCCAATCAAATTCAACGTTCATGATGATCATCAACTTCATAATCAACTTTTACGTATATCCCATTCTTCCTGTATTAATAAACGGAGTGGGATATTTTGATCCGCAAGTAACGGTTAATTATAGGGAGAATTACATTCAGGTCCCAAGGAAGGAAAAAAAATACAAAAAAGTCCCTTAAAATCACAAAATTACCTAGAAGTCCCAAGGAAATTTTTGTTGTAAATACATACATTTCCTGTTGTAAATACATACATTTTCTATTGTAAATGGTTTGAGACTTTTTTGATATTATTTGTACAGAATTTTTTAAATGTTGTTGTAAATACATACTTTTCCTGTTGTAAATGGTCAGGTGTTTAAATGTTGTTGTAAATATATACTTTTCCTGTTGTAAATGGTTTGAGACTTTTTTTATATTATTTGTACGGAATGAAAATTACTTTTCGTGTTGTTGTAAATATATACTTTTCCTGTTGTAAATATATATTTTTCCTGTTGTAAATATTTGTATGTATTTACAACACGAAATGTATGTATTTACAACAAAAATTTTCTTGGGACTTTTTTGTAATTTTATGATTTTAAGGGACTTTTTGTAATTTTTCTTTCTTTGGGACCTGAGTGTAATTCTCCCTTAATTATATCCCTGTGAAATTGATACACATACACATACATGTGTGTGTCAGGGTATTATAAATTCTGCGTGGCTTCGGAGACATTAGAACAGTGATGACTGATGAGGTGCTACTTTGGAAACTTGCCAAAAAGAATAAAGAAATTAAAGGACGAGTGGTCGCTAGCTAGGACAGGCCTTGTGGTGAATTACTCAGCAATTACATGCACTCATCAGAATAAGAAATTTAGTACTTAGTTGTTGTTGATCACGACTGGTCAAATACCAAGTGTTTGTTTGGAATAGCAGTTAGAACATTTAAAAATAACTTTTCAATCATGATTTACAAGATATACGGGTAAGTATGTGATATGAGTTTTATCTCAATTTACATAATAAACACTATTAAGACCCTAACACTGATCCCAAACAAATTTTAAATCGCGTGATCGTGTAATCATTTTGTTACCATCTCTATATATGTTTGTGGGGTCCGCATGCCCTAGTCATCCCCTAATTTTGGGACCACGTTTTGGTGCCTATCCTTTGGATAGGCATCAAATGTTTGGCACATCTGGATTGTCCAAATGCGATCTGGATGATTCAGATTTTTTTTTTTTTAATTCTTCTTTTTAAATAAAAATAATAATTTTTTGAAAAAATATTAGTTGAGAAATTATATTTATTTTAGATTTTCTATCTATTAAAATAATTTTTTTTGAAAAAAATAAAAACTGAGAAAAATAAATCTGCACCATCCAGATGAGATAGGCTCTTCCTACCTATCCAAAGGATAGGCAAGAAAACTAAATCCCCTAATTTTGGGTGAGGAACATTTTTTTTAATTTTGTTATATATTATTATTTATTTGAATTAAATTATATGTTGCATTCTAAAATAGGTTTGATACTCGGTACCTCAAATTAATTAATTTATACTCTGCATCCTCAAATATTTTTTCCAATAACACCAATATTCTGAAATATTTTTCTTGTAGCACCCAATATCTGAAATATTTTTTCAACACTTAATATCTTAAGTGAATTAATTTGTAGTACATAGAGTATTTTTTTTATTTTTAAAATCCTTTTTATTTGGGACGAGCAGTGAATGTGGATTCGCGCTGTAGTTGACAATTGCAATTTTTGCAAATCAACGCATTCACCAATATTAATTTCTGGTACCAGAAAAGCAAAGACCCGGAAGACCAAAATTCATGGATCGATCCATGCTTGTGATGACCAAGCACGAAAAACAAAACAAAAGGGTTCTTGCATTTTAAAGGGAATTTCTGAGTAACTACACAACACTGTCTCTGTTGAGAGCAATACGTGATGGAAACCTCCACTCTTTTTCCGCAACATATATAATAATTAGCTGCACCATTTTCACGTACGTACTCCTACAAATTCCTCATCTATTATATTGCTTTTCCTTTCTACTTCTTTTGAAAAATTGTATTTGCTTGTTCACTTTCGCAACTTTTACCTTTCCATTCCTGCATTTATTTTGCTCTGATAGAACATGTCCCACTAAGCGTGTCTCATCCGAACGTAAGAATAAACCTCTTCGTGTCCAAGATCGTTTAATTATGTTTCTCTCTTGTAATTCTATTGTCCCACGCTACTATCAACTTTCTTCGATCTCTTTAATATATCACCTCTCTTCGAATTTTACATTAATCTTTTCAGCTTTTATTTCTGTCGTGCGAAGCAAGCATGTTAAACCCAGAGAGCGAAAGAAATTAAGAGGTGAGATTGATCGATGACTTATTTTGGACCCGCACATCTCATTTCTCTCGTTAATTTGCATCGCATATCTACCTCTTGTAACATCCTCATTTTTGTTAGCATTTAGAGATAGTTATAGTTTGAGCTTTATTTAGTTGAAGAGTGTATAATAAATTAATAATTTAAAAGAAACATCAAGTTCTGAAATATTTCTTCTATAAAAATAAATACAAATGAAAAAACATTTTTGAAATAATTATTTTAAATATATCGACATGTCTGTGGAAATATATCTTAGTATTAAAACATGTGACAAAAAAAATGCTTTTGTTAGTCTGAACTCTGAATATTGTATTTATTATTTTAATATATTTTTAAAATATTATTTTAATAAGAAAAGACAAGCCCTAGACCCTACCTATATAAAGCCCCTTCTGCCCTAATTTCTTGGTCCTCCAGCGCCCCACCCCTCCCCCACACAAGGTATTATATTGTTTTGCCCTAATTTCGGATCTTAGCGCGTCTTTTCATAAGTGTTTACGTATTTAATTTATTTTTTCCCACTTCCCTCTATTCAATTAGATAGTGTCTTTCCACATGCTATCCAATTAAAATATTAGATTTGCTATATATACATACATACATATATATATATATATATATATATATATATATATATATATATATATATATATATATATATTTGTATATATATACATATATGTGTTTGTACATATATCTACACACAGATATGCACGCGCACACATATATGTATGTGTGTGTGTGTTTATATATGTATATACAGACACAAACACACACACACATATATGTGTATGTGTACACACACACATATATATATATATATGTTTGTGTGTGTCTATATATATTTGTGTGTAGACACACACATATACATGCATACATATATGTACACATGTGTGTGTATCTATATATATTTGTGTGTAGACACACACATATATACACAGACACACACATATATACATGCATACATATATGTACACACATATATATATGTGTGTGTGTCTATATATATTTGTGTGTAGACACACACACATATATCTAAAAGTTTCACTAATTTGAAGAGTCTACACACCCACATACATATACTCACCAAAAACTAAACACACTTGAGAGAATAAAATAGAGGTATTTTAGGAAGAAATTAACAAAAATTAGAATGTTTTCTTATAATTAGGACCAAAATCAACTCTTAAATATATTGTTCTATAATTAGGACGGGAGAAAGTATTACTTTTAACACCCCATGTGCCTCTCCCATCCTTTCTATGTGATTATGTGCGTAAATATATCTTTTACTTAATCCTACCTACAGCCTACTACTGAACCCTTTAATACCTTTTTTATTTATTGTTCTTTTTTTCTTTGGTTCATTATTTCAAAAAAGAAAAAGCTTGATTTGTGGTATGCAAATAAGCCACCTACCACTCTACTAGTGATATGCCTTTTTGTTCCGGGTAAGTATATGAGAAGAATGTATATATAATAACACCGTCCTCAATTACGGTCAGCCCTTTCACTTACGTTCTCACTCTCTTTACAGCCGCGTTTTCTTAAATTTTTCAAAACATCCGTGTGTTTGGACTTTGGAGTATATAAACCTAAGTTGAATTTATTACTCTTTCTTTTGCATGGCCAGCGTGCATGTGTTGGGAGTTTTGATTATTTTTCTTATAATATATAAGCTTTCAAATCCTTTTTCTTACTTAGCAAGCACACACATTATATATATATATATATATATATATATATATATATATATATATATATAGGGTTTCATATTAAAATCTTTTGCCTTCTGTACCATATCATATAAAAAATAATTATCACCTCCAGTCCTAATTATAGGAACATTTTTGTAGTGCAATCACTACAAAAGTGTTCGTATAATTAGGACTGAAGGGAGTAATAAACAGTTGATGGGAGCTTTTTATATATTAATAGAAGTGTTCCTATAATTAGGACTGGAGGGAGTAATAAACAGTTGGTGGGAGCTTTTTATATATTAATAGATGTTTATGTATGTGATTTTGTAGATTCTCATTGAAAACTCTCGAGTTACTCTGTGTGATTGCTTGTGAGTGAGGGAGTATCAAATAACTCTAAATATTCTTTTATATATTTGGGAATTGTGTATAATTGTGAATAACTATATTATCAAGTAAGTAATGGTACAAGTAAATTCCTTTATAAGTTATAACTCACTTTATTCACATAGTTAATATTTTAATTACAATTAATGTATTGTTGGATTGTTGTTTCTTTTTAAGTATGTTTGAATATGTGATGATATTATTTGACACAGATAAAAGCATAATTTATTGTACCTTAATTTATTGTACCTTGCCTTTTAATGTTATTATATTTATGGTGGTTGGATATAATTGTCATGACGGTTGCATTTGTAATGAGGTTGGAGTGAGGGCAATTTGCATGGTGAGATCTTTTACCACGTAGTATGCTATCACTTAGTGCACGATTGATGACACTTGTTATTAGGACCTATTCAATTCTTCCATGTTTTCCTTTGGCCGAATGCATTAGAGCTATAAGATATGTGACAACCCCTTGGTTTTGTTCTTTTAAAGAGAGGAGCCACAGTTCAGACTTAAGCTTTACACCTTTGACCAGGTGCATCCTAAGAACTGGTGAGCTTGGAACAATCCATTCAAATAGATAAGTTTATGTCAGACTATGTGTTAGCCTATAACTCTAGTCAGCAAAATAAGGATGAGTGGTGATATAAAGGAAGTTGTATATTGCATATTGTATAATTGTATATTACATGTTGTGATGACAATAGAGATTAACATAATGATGATTAATTTTGAAATTGTATGATATGAGGATCACGACATATGCAAATATATATTTAACCACTTCCTCCTTTTAAATCGTAATTTACTTGTGTACAATGGAAACTTTCAATAGTTACTCATCCCTTCATATTAACATTTTTCATGTGAAGGCTATAATAGAAAGGAAGGCATATGTGTGGAGTGAGCCTTGGAGGCTCCGTCGATCTCTTGGAGCACATCTTATATCACTTTATATTTGATTGTCATGACACTAGCTAGGAATATTATTTTGTTATAAAATCCTTTGATTTATGATTTTTTTTTTTTTAAAAAAAACTAAACATTTCAAATAATATTTAGAACTATTTGGTAAGTGTAGTTTGGATTTTTATATAAAGTATATGGGTTTTAAGGATGAGGTTTTACACGTCTTGCATTGAAGGAGAATATTTATCATCATGGTGTTTTTATTTATTTAAGTATATACATCCATTGACAAATGATATGATAATGAAAAAAGCTGAATTATTAATTTTTGCCACTCAATTTTTAATCACCTGCAAACTCCATACAAGATATATATATTAAAATATATTTAATCATTTATGATTCGGACTAGCGCAATTGAATTATAAACTACTCAATAGTTAGAAAAGTAAAAGACAAAGGTATTCAAAAATTATTTTTAATCTCTAAAAAAATGAGATGAAAAAGTAGGATCCACTAAAAGTTATGTTGATCGAGGACGCGTTTGTTTGTCGGTCGTGAAGGAGACAGATCGAGGTCACAGATTTTGCTATCCAAAGGCATTCCTTATTCTTAATATACTCCCTCCGTCCAATAGGAGCAAATTTTGGAGTTGATTTTGGTCCTAATTATAAGAGCAAGTTTTAAATTTTGTCAATTTTTTCCTATAATACCCCTATTTATACTTATTATTAGGAGCATTATATATATGTATGTTTACATATATATGTAGATTTGTGTTTATGTGTGTCAATATATATATGTGTAGATATATATGTGTGAACACACACACACATATAAACATATATATATGTGTGTGTGTGTGTGTATGTATGTGTGTGTAGATATATGAGTGTGTGCCTTTATGTATGTAGATAGATCTATATGTATACACATATATATACACACATATATGTATACACATGGCTATATAAAAAACAACTAATATACATATATAAACTAATATGTCATGGATATCTAACGTAAGGCAAATTAGAAACACTTATAATTAAGGCAACTTGTGTCATTTTAAATTTATATAAGGACATTTTAGGAAAATGAGTAAAATTAACTAATTTAACTCCTCCCCTTAATTCTCCCAAAATCGGTTAAATTGCTCCTATAATTAGGGACGGAGGGAGTAGTATATATGTATATACAGGGGAAATTTCTGAGTTGCCGCGTTCAACCACGGGTACGGTTTTTCTCTCTTTCCATATTCTGCCGGTCAGGATAGAGGATGAGGAGGGATGTGCAGAATATGGAAGGGGAAAGTATCTCCTTCCTTTCAACCACTACTCTTTAATTTTTCTCTCTATGAGATCTTTTAGACATTTTTTATATATGTTCTGAAAAAGGCTGTTACATGGTTTTATTTATTCAAGAAACATCCCAATACGTCAAGTATACCTTAGTAATTAAAGGCTGACCTCACAATACCTTCTTAAATTAACAAAAAAAGCTATTCAAATTATAAAATTAAAATGAAACATTATTTAGTATTTTGACTAGGCAGCTTATAATTTAGAGTTTTAGACCATCTTTCATTTTTAGCATACGCACATCTTGTACAAGGAATCGGAGGCAGCATTAGATATTAGATCGTGTAATTAAGTTTACGCGTACGTGGATATATAACCTCCTCTTTCTGTCATCATTTGTATTTGAAATTGAGGTGCGTGTATACATAGATAGGTCTATACGTTTTGGACTTGGATATCTCTGTCTTGATGAACTTAATTGGGTTACTCTGGATAGGTCTATACGTTTTGAACTCCTGTGATATTTTAGATTTTCCTTTCGGTAAGCCTAGTTGCCAACTTCCTATTATATATATGATGTAATTAATTAACAAGAATATAAGTCATAAATTATCCTCTCTTTTTTTACTTTAAATAAAATAAGTTTAATTTGTTCTCCAATCCTGAAAAGTAGTCGTCAAAGGATTTTACCCCGTCACAGAAGAAAACAGCTTGATGTTGGGCATGTGTGACTCTGTTGGACTAGTACAGTTTTCTCTGACTGTTCTCTTCTAATTTAATATTTATAAACTGAATTTTGCTGAAATTGATATAACTGAGGCCTCAATTTTGAGAAGCTGAATCATTCAATCCAAATACTGAACCCGGTGAAAAATTGGGTTATTTAGTAAGGCCCTTGTTTGTTGTCTGATCTGAAATGTTCTAATTGTGTGCATCTTCAAAGGATATATATGAAGTAATGGTTGAGAAACATTGTTAATTAGAACCAGAGGCTGTAGGAGGAACAGTTGTCCAATGTAGCGTACTATATATTCAATTGAAGTGGCCTTTTCCAAGCTTTTGGTTGGAATTTTTTTGTTTGATTTGGTTTTGATTGCTTTTAATTACTATTGTCCGATACCATCCAGAGCATGGTACGTGCAGATAATACTTTTGCTGTCTCCATCATCAATTATATAAAATTAAGTTTCATCTCAGAATATTTAAACATCAATCAGACGTGTTTCTTCTGCTCTCATTGTGGCTGCCAATTTCATAAGGGAAATAATAGACCGGATCGATCATCTACGTAGTAGCCTAGTAGGTGTATCTGCTGGTGCTGATAAATTTCCTTTGAAAAGTTGTTGCTGTAATCACACAAGCGCATTTCCTTGTTTGTTCTACGTACATATATAGTAGCTAGATATTTCATTGTAGAACTTGCCAAAACAAACCAAACAAACAAACAAACAGTGTTGTGTACGTTCGTGAAACTCATTGGACTTGAATGTCAGATGATAACCAATTGCAACCTTACATGCTCCAGCACTTTGAGAAGGCTAGACGTACAGGTACTAATAACCAAGGCTAATCCCTTTTTTACATTTTAAAAGACGAGTATTATATTAGACCATTTATAAGATTATGGCAACATAAAGTTTCCTTTCTCATCGGAAATCTCTCCATTTCCCCCCTTTTAAAAAGAGATATAATCATAGCCTATTGATCTACACCTTCAAAAGCTGTAACACATTCGCGAAAGCAAGGGCAATCCAGTCCATCTGAACAAGAGACCACCGCACTTGATTGATCTCAGCCGCCGTTGATTCATAACACAAATCTGGCTTCACGTCGTCGTCATCACCATCAATCCTTTGTTGAGACCCAATAGTTCCCACCACGTCCCAAATCAAAGCCCTGGAATCATCACCACAAGAGCAAAGCCGACGTCCCATGTGTGGGGACCACGATATAGCATTAACACTTGCCTTATGCTTATTTAATTCCATAACCGGTGTGGTTGGTTGCCTGATATCCATTATTACCACTTTATTACTGTCCATTCCGACCGTGGCCATAAATCTTGGATCCCCTTTATTCCATTCCAAGCGTAATAGAGGACAATCTTGTACTGGGTTCTCAAATATTATGGTCGATCTTTCTTTGTCCCTCAAGTCAAAAACTCTCACGGAACCATCCCCAGACACTGAAGCAAACACGTTAAACCCACCCCATGATATGTCGTACACTTCCTTGTCATGTGCCACTAATTGTGTGTCCAAAGATTCCTTCTCAATATCCCATATGGTGCACGTGGTGTCCACGCTTGAAGCAGCCAAACGACGTGGGTCAAACTCTGCCCAGTCAAAAGAGGTTATGGCTGAGTTACCTCGGACTTTATTGCCGGTTAGGAGGGACTTGAGCTCAATCCGATCCTCGTGTATTTCCCATAGTCTTAGGTAGTCTCCGGAGGTGGCGATGATGTCGGGATTCGTGTCGTCCTCGGAGGGGAAGAACATGATGTTTGTTGGAGCATAAGGATGGTCCAACACAAGATTAGGGTCGGTGCTGTAATTTAATGTCTCGTGGTTGAAGTGAACGATTTCGACCTTGTTCATGAGGTCTTCTATGTAACTACCTATGGCAAGGCGGGGATTTTTGTCGCGACGTAATGACCATGCCAGAGCACAGATTGGCCACTGAGCAACGTACGTGTGAACCCCTGGTTCTGGTTTTATCTCTACGTGGCCACCTGGCATGGGTCAATCTAGCTAGCTACGAAATTTCTGCGTGTCAAAAATTTGGTTCAAGTTTTCATTAACAAGTATTTTTCTCATTAAAAAAAAAGATATATAATTGCATTGCATGTGTTAGCTCAACTGGTGCTTAAAATGCATGCGCTGAGAGTAACTAGGAGCAGATAAGCGGTGATTAACCGATATTAAATTTAAAAACGCCCTGTTCTAGGGTTAAAGTATGAAATCGTATAATAGCACATATCCTGAAAGTTTCGCACATAATAAATGTACAGGGTAGACTTGATAGTAGCCAGTATGTTTCATTTAATTTGTAGTTGTTGCTTGTCCGAGGCAGACTTATTGTTATCGTCTAACTTCCTTTATTTGCACTGTCTCTTTTGAACCAGAAAAAAGAAGGAAGGCTTGATGGCACGTAAAGACTAAGAACTAAGAACAAGGACCAGGATCTATTAATCTGCCCGTCGTGTACGGTAGTTTGGTTTGTTGAGAACAGTGTGGAATGTTTTTTCATCTAGCCAGGTCTAATTCTCATCAAATCATAAGACAAATGAAATTCAAACTCCAGAAGATGTAGGGGGAAAAAAGCAAAAGTACGATTTTTTAAAAGGTCACTTATATATCACTTTGTGGGGTTCAACTTGAGAAATGACAGGATCTTACATACTTCTATGAGACCAACTAACATCCCTCGAAATCTCCTGCAACATGCACTCTAGAGTCTAAAAAACAGAGTCAGTTCTCTCGCTATTGAGAATGTGCATGGATGAACTTAATAATGGTTAGCCTCTGCAACAAACTAAAGATATATATCAACTAGGAAACTAATTAAATAGTTGGGCAGTAGTGTAAAAGCAAGGAGCAGCTATAGAATTATTGAGAGTATACATGTAACCAAAGAGACAGAGAGTGGATTGTCTGTCTGAACAGAGAAGCTAGAAATTAGAAGTTCTTACATTGTTATTGGCAAGATGAGAGCTGAAGGGCAGTGATGAATGAAATAGGGGCTTGGTGGAGAGGACAAAGGCCACTGAACAGAAGATAGGAAGTTGAGTAGCAAGTGAAGGGGAAAAGAGGTGGAGACAATAAATATGAGAGCAATGTCATTGGACCTTAATGCAGATGAGAGAGTAGAGAAAGAATGGAAGGTGGAGCTAATGGTCAATCTTCTTCGGTCTAATTTATTTTCAGAGTTTGGTCGTTCTCTATCTATCTTCAGTTCAAACATTTAGTCTTGGCTTCAGCCACGCTTGTTATAGCAGATTAAGATGAGGATACTTTAATTAAGTTGTTGTATTTGGCGGCTATAATAAAGGCACTGTGCATTTATAGATACGCAATGAAAAAGAAGAGGGTAAGTTTCGCACGTGTTTTTATGTGTGTGTGTGTGTGTTTTTTTTAAAGTCACCCTTTTTATTAAATTTGTTATATATTATCATAAGAAAACTCAATTTATCCCGACACGTGTGTGTGTGTGTACTGGTCTCTGAAATTTATTCCAATATTTTGTAACTCTCGGACTAAACAGACTATATGAATATATGTATATACAACCAAATGACCAATGAAGGGAAAAAAAGTGCTTGTGAATTGGTTGTAATATAATTAAGGAGAACCAAAATTTAGTTGCTGATTTTAATTAAGGAAAGTAATTCTTAGTTTTTTTTTGTTAAGTTTATTCTTAACACATTGCTCCCCTTTCTTTGTTTGATTTAAAACTATGTAGGTACAAAATAAAGGATGGGAAAAGAAAATGAGAGAAGCCAAATCCATTGAGGCTTACTAAGATATTTCTCTCTTATTAATTTAAACAACAATGCATCTTCAAGAAAAAAAAAAATCTCAATGGGTTCTATAATATTTAATATTAAATGATAAAAATATTTTCACATAATAAATCTCAATTATTAAAAATTAATCTAATAGTAAGAAATTACGTTGAGAAGAAGCGGAGAGGGGGCTTAATAGAAACCCTCTTTTCTCTATTCAAATTGTTTAGATGGTAAAATGTAAATCAACTTTTTCCACGTCATGATTTTTATGCGACTTTTTTACGTTTGGCTTGTTGATTGTGCAAATGATTTTCTTATAATAAAAATAAACTACATAATTATTACACCTTTTATTAAGAGAAATGTCATTTAAATATCAGATGAAATTCCAAAACCCTAAAATGTCTTTTCTATAATATTCAATATTAAATGATAAAAATATTTTTACAGAACAAATCTTAATTATTAGAAGTCAATCTAATAATAGGAAATTACATTGAGAAGAAGTGGAGAGAGGGCTTAATGGAGAGTGGAGACCCTCTTTTCCCTATTCAAATTGTTTAGATGTTTAAATGTAAATCAATTTTTTCCACGTCATGATTTTTATGCGAGTTTTCTTTAATGTTTGGCTTTGTTGATTGTGCAAATGATTTTCTTATAATAAAAATAAACTACATAATTATTACACCTTTTATTAAGAAAAATGTCATTTAAATATCAAATGAAATTTCAAAACCCTAAAACGTCTGTAAAAAATTAAAAGGACACAAAAGTGATGAGGAGAAATATAAGATTTTGAAATTTAAGTATTTTTATTAAAATACCCCTAATCTCTCTCATCTTTATCCTTCCTGGCCACTCTCTTTGTCTCTCGATCCCCTCCCTCTTTTCATTTTCACTCTCACTTACACTTTTCTTTCCTCGCTGATGACAGCTTTCACTTTCACCGTCACCGACAAGTTCTGCCATAACCATCAAAAACACCGTGACTGTGAGTTTGTTTGTGGTTTGATTTTTTGAAATTTTAATCGTGTGGAATGTGGTAGTTGTTGGGGTTGGACTCCATTGTTGGAAGGGGGAGGAAAGAGAGATGAAGAAGACTAGAAGAGGGTAAACAGTAAAACGAGCTTAGAAGGCTGAAAAATCCAATAATAAATAATAAATGAGTTTGAGGAAGAAGAATGTGAACAATAAATGTGGACTTTTAACAACATTTGTAATAGGATGAGAATAACAAGTGTATTCGTCAGGGGAACTGTTGAAACTAAAATCTGAGGACAAGTAACAAATTTCGTAATGGGAATAACAAATTTTTTAATGGTATTAGTAACTTCAGTAATGAGAATAACAAAGGCGTTCATCTGAGTGACATGTTACAACGTGACGATACACTTGTTATTCCCATTACGGAATTTGTTAATACCATTAAAGAACTTGTTATTCCTATTATGAAATTTGTTAGTTGTACTCAAATTTTGGTTTCAGGAGTGGCATGTGTTTCCCCTGATGAATACATTTGTTATTCTCATTACTGAACTTGTAAAACCCATTACGAATTTTGTTAAAAGTTCACATTTACTGTTTACCTTCTTATTCCTCAAACTCATTTACTGTTCATTACTTAATTTTTTAGCCTCATGAGCTCATTTTACTTTTCACCTTCTTCTTCATCCCTCATTCCTTTCCCTTCCAACAATGGAGTTCAGCCCCAACAACCACCGCATCTCAAATGATTAAAATTTTAGAAGATCAAACCACAAACAAACTCATAGTCACAGTGTTTTTTGTGGTTATGGCGGAACTCGCTTGCGATGGTGAAGGTGGAAGTTGTCACCGGCGAGAAAAGAAAAGCGCAGGCGAGAGTGAAAATGAAGAGAGAGAAATAAAGTGGTCAGGAAGAGATGAAGAGGAGAGAGATGAGGGGTATTTTAGTAAAAATACTTAAATTTCAAAATTTTAGATTCCTCCCTATCACCTTTCTATCCTTTTAATTTTTTTACAGACGTTTTGGGGTTTTGAAATTTCATCTAGTGTTAAAATCACATTTTCGCTTTTATCAATTATAAATCCATATCTTTTCTCCTTTAAATTTATTTTGTTGTCATAACTCCTTCATACTTAATTATACACTGTTACCAAAAAGTCCTATATATTAAGTTTTTAAAAAACGTGATATTCTTAAAATAACATATTTGATTAAATATATTCAAACTTTTCCACACAAACATATTAAAAAATATATCATTTAAAAGCATCGGAAAAAAATGTTGGATGTGTATGTTGAGTCCAAGTAATGGATCCTTTAACCTTTTCAATTTCAAAAGCAGTAAACAATTCAACAAACTTTCAAGATTGGAAATTAAATATCTACAAACTATATTGCTTTTTCATTATATAAATACTTCTTCTGTTATGTATCACTCAATATCCAATCCCCAGCAGCACCAGCAAAAAACATTGTTTTTTCTATCACGTGACTGGTTTCCATTGACCTGCCAGGAACCATTGCCAAATCAAAAAAAAACATAATCAATTGGTTTTCTTTTATAACTTCGATAACATGTATTTTTGAAGCAGCATTTAATAATTCATTAAACAAAATTTGCAAATATTAATCTTTTAGCTCTTATAGTTTTGATTTAGTTATAACTCGGTCCTTATAATTTTGACTAAATTGTAACTTAGTACTTTAACTTTAATTCAATGAACTCAGTCTCTATAGTTTTAAGTATTTTATAATTCAGTCTTTGACCTTTATTTTAAAACATAAAGTCTAAATTATCAAATAGTTAAACTATAAAGACTGAGTTGCATTGTGTTAAAGTTGAGGGACTTAGTTACAACTAAGTTAAAACTATAAGGACTGAGTTGTACCAAGTTATAAGGACTGTATTATAATAAAGTCAAAACTTTATGGACTGAAACATTAATTTTCCTTTTTTTTTGTTTGAAAAAAGGTGGTTGGTAACGTAAAGTGACAGAGGCATATTCGTTCTGCGCTCGCAGCTTAATTTTGCATGCTTTTTATAAATTTATATTTTGTTTACTTTGAATAAAAAATAAAGGAAAAATAGTCTTTGTGCGTATAATTGTTATCAAATTGGGTCAAGTTCTTATAATTTTTAATTAATAAACCAACTCTTGAAGTTTTGGTCAGCCTTAATTAAAGTTCATACTAAAATCAAATATTGTTGTCAAATCAGCAACGCGTTATTGTATATGAGTGCCATGTCATTTTTTTTAGGGGGGGAAAGTGACACACACGTAGTCTATAAAAACTCTAATTAAAATTGATAGTAATTTGGGTCCATTTGGGATAATGATAGGAGAAATGACTTATTTGCAATTTGATTTTTGTAAAAGTAAGATAAGATAAAAGTCAGATTGTAAATGTGATTTGTCTTTGAAATGACAGTAGGGGAAGTGATTTTTTTTTTTTTCAAATGGGCTTTTGTTTGGATGATTATTTGAAAAGTCAGTTGCGGTGGAAAATGACATGAATCTTATTAAATACTACGTACTATATATATTAGTTGTATATATTGTAATAATTGAAGATAAAAATTTAAATTTAAATTTGATAACAAAATTAAATTATTATTTAAAAAAATTAAAAACTCTAAAGTACGTAAGTAAATATATTATAATGAAAAAATTAGAATGTCTACAAATGTATATTTAATAATATATTACTTATTGAATCACCTATCTTTAATATTTTTCTCCATAAGCTGAAAAAGATCACTTCAGAAGTGGAAAAAAATGACTTTTATCAGAAGTCGCTTTTTTTTTTTTTTTTTTGCTATAAATGAAGGCATAAAAGCCTACAAGGAAATAAAGGAAATTACACAGGAGGGGAATTAAATCCCACACACTCTTGGTCAACCCAAGATCTCAAGCTACCCGGACACTCATCCAGAATCATAGAACTAGAAATGCCCTTTTTGGCCAAGGCGTCCGCTATCCTATTAGACACCCTAGGAATAACTCTAACATCCACCTGCCACGATGAAACCAACAACTCTCTGGCTTTCAACACTAAATTACTACAAGAATTACAAGACAAGTCAAGAAGCATATTAATAACATAATCCGCATCCGACTCTAGAATAATCTTCTAGTAACCCAAATCCCAAGCCAGCTGCAAACCTTCAAAAATAGCCCATTCCTCCACAAAGGTGGCGTTACAATAACCAAATGGATCTAGTAAACCCCACCATCCAATTGCCCAAACAATCTCGGATCAGTCCTCCACACCCTGCATTAGCTGACTGGAACGCACTCGCCCCATCAACATTTAACTTCAACCAGCCAAAGGTGGTTTCTCCCACCGAGGGCCATGATCGCACTGCTGACCTCAAAAGACTCGAAGGACCATTAACAACAACAAAACGGGTCCAAAGAGAAGAAATAACCACCCGGGTTACAAGGTTTAACAAAGTTATCATCAAAAATACATTGATTCCTCCAATTCTGAATTTCCAAATAGCCACCCCAAAGAAAAGATCTCGGCTCCTTCCCATTTACACCCAACCCGATTCTTAAGATTCGAATTAACTGATCTCTCAAGCCCAAAGAGAAAAAGGAAGAGACATACCGGGCTTAATCAAAGTGGACCACATACTCTTAGCATAAAAACAATCTCGAAGAATATGTAAAATGTCCTCCGCCCGAGTTGCACATGCCACAAGTCGCCGAACTACTCGACCAGAACTTCTCCGGAGATTAGTAGGTAACTTGTTCGCCACCTTCCACATAAAAATCCTGATTCTCTCCGCTCCATTCCACTTCCATATAGCCTTAAATACAGTATCTCGCTGAGAGGGGGAGTTGGGTTCAATAAGGAGATAAGCACTCCTAATAGAGAATTGGCCATCCCCAGAAGCACCCCAAACCAGTGAATCAAAATCAGCCTCCGATCTAGGAGGGAGAACCGCTAAGACTCTCCTCAAACCATCAGGATTGACGACAGAAGAGATTTTACTTACATCCCACATACCTCCTTCCACCCATTCGTACACCACCGACTCCTCTTCCTCCACAGACAAGGGCCGAAGACAACAATCAATGAGCTTAATATTGTCCCCCACCCAACAGTCATGAAAGAAATTCACGACCAAACCATTACGAACTAACCACTTTGACCCTAGGTCAACTACCTCCTTCTGATCACAAATAAATTTCCATAGCTTAGAATCCCCAGGGTACGCCGATAATAGAGATTCTGAATCCCTCGGATGTAACGATTACAGAGGACCTCGGCCCATAAACCCTTCGCCCCCTGAATTAATTTCCACGCCAGTTTAGCACCACAAGCTTGATTAACCGAGCTCAGTCTTCTAAACCCCAAACCTCCGAACTCCTTGGGACTCGTAATTAGCTCCCAACCAACAGGATGGAAATGCTTACCCACCCCATCGTGCCCCCATATAAAGTTTCTTTGCAACCGTTCAACTTCCCTGCATATGCTCATCGGAATATTTGCAACTAACATAGTATACATAGGAATAGTGCTAATAACCGATTTAGCAAGAGTAATTCTTCCAGCCATAGATAAACAGTTAGCCTTCCAAACACTCAACTTTGCTTTGACTCTGTCAATAACATACTGGAACTTCTCCCTAGGCCTTCTGTTTCGAGATAACGGGACGCCAAGATATCTACCAATCTCACAAGATATATGCATATGAGTTATTGCCTTTACTTGCATTTTAGTATGTAAAGGCACTCTGGGGGAAAAAAACACAGATGACTTATCAAAGTTGACCCTCCCTCCTGAAGCTTCCATGAATTCCTGCAGACAGTTCAACATACAAGTGGCTTGTCTCTCGGAAGCCACCCCAAATAACAGTAAATCATCCGCAAACATTAGATGAGACACTTTAGGTCCACCTCTTGTAACATAAATAGGATCCCACCTACCATCTTCGACTGCATCACAAATCAAAT
Organism: Acacia pycnantha; assembly: GCA_025563575.1. Lineage (NCBI taxonomy): Eukaryota > Viridiplantae > Streptophyta > Magnoliopsida > Fabales > Fabaceae > Acacia > Acacia pycnantha. The sequence goes on from JAMWYP010000117.1 coordinate 862,717, forward strand.
GAGATAACCTATCCATACATAAAACAAAAAGAAGGGGGGAAAGCGGGTCCCCTTGTCTAACTCCCCTCATAGGAGTAAAAAATTCGGTTCTAGCACCATTCCATAACACATTATATGAAACCGAAGAGACACAGTCCATAATAATTTCCACCAGCTCCCTTCCGAGGCCAACATCAAGTAAGACTGTCTCGGAAAACCCAGTTGATCCTATCATACGCCTTCTCAAGGTCAATCTTCATAGCCATAAGCCCCTTCTTATTCCTATGTTTCCCATAATATGTAGGATCTCTTGCCCCACAATAATGTTGTCTTGAATGCATCTTCCTTTGATAAAACTAGACTGGAAGGGGGAAATGATGTCATTCATGACGCTTCTCAATCTCGTAGCTAACACTTTCGTGACACATTTATAATGCACAGTACACAACGAAATAGGTCTAAAATGAGACACATCTTCAACCCTATCTCTCTTAGGAATGAGAGAGATAAGCGTCTGATTAGCCTCCTGAAGCGAAACTTCCCGTTTAAACACCTTTTTGACAAACTCACATAATACCGCTCCCACCGTAGCCCAATTAGACTTGTAAAACACCGGCGGAAAACCATCAACACCTGGCGCCTTGTAGCTCCCCATAGAGAATAACGCCGCTTTAATCTCTTCGTCCGAAGGAACAACCGAGAGATCAATTAGCCGATGCGACTCAATGACCGGAAACCTGGATCTAGTAGTTAATACTTCAACATCTTGAGGCTCAGAACAAAAGATATTTTTGAAATAACGAATGACAAGCGACTTCAGCTCCTCCTCATTACTCACCCACAACCCATGTTCATCTTTCAACATCTCAATTCTATTTCGCCTACTTCTCATCTTAGCCTTCAGATGGTAGTACTTAGTATTCCTGTCACCTTTAGAGATCCACTCACTCCTAGATTTTTGGAACCATTTGATCTCTTCCAATTTCAACACCCTCTCCAAATCTGATTGCAACTCAACTTCAAGATTACAAAGAAAGTCAGAATGGGGATAGCCAGAAGCCTTTTGAATACCGTTAAGTCTATTCAAAATGCTTAGTTTCCTCTGTTCAATCATACCAAATACCTCTTTATTCCAGGACTTAAGAAGAGGTTGCAAAGCTTCTAATGAAAAATTAATGTCCTCATTAGAAGGCCATGCATTACGAAGAAAATCAGAGAAATTATCATGCCATATCCACATTGCCTCAAACCTGAACGGCCTACTAGCTCCCCTAGTATTGGAACAATTCATGCATTTTAAACAAATTGGATTATGATCAGAAAATCGAGAACGAGGCAATACCTGTACTGAACAATCAGTAAAAGCCGAGATGAAATCCATGTTAGCAATAACACGATCCAATCGCTCAAACAACCTGCACTGACCCCTTAATTTCGGGGACCACAACATTTGTTTATGCTGATGATCTGGGATTGCATACACTGCAGTTACCAAGAAGAAACATCCCCTAGGGAAACGGCAACGAAAGTGAAACCATTGTCTATCTAAACCAATAATTTCCACATCGATCCGGTCAGACTTCCATGCCGCAAAAAGCCCACCTGACCTCCCCACACTAGGCACACACGCAGTCCCATCAAAACCAAGCTTGCTCACACACTGCAACTTCTCAATCTTCTCACACTTAGTCTCAGACAAGACCACCAAACAGGGGTTACTCCTGGAACAAGCTAATTTAATATTTTGAAATAAGTTAGGTCCACAAGCCCCTCTTACATTCCAATAAAATATACTTTTATCCATCAACCAATCAAGAAAAAAAAAATCAAACTCAAATTTTTTGATATAAAAACAAACTCAAAATTCAATTAAATGAATTCCAAATGAAAACACAAGAGGCCCAAACAAATACTCAAAATTGAGTGTCTGGAACTACCGTGTCCATATTGTCACCGCTGGACCTAGCCAATTGGACCTCCAACTCGGATTCAACATGCAAAGATGAGGCCCAGAACTTACCATTCGGCCCACCAATAAATGTTGATCCACTAGCTTCCAAAAACCCATCCGTTTCATTGCTTTCTTTAGACTCAGGATTCTTTTCACAAAGGGGACCCACCATTTGAATAGTCAACTTCTTCCTCCTCATCCACTTTCATCGATTCACTTTTTCTCTCCTCTGTCCTCACGCTTTGTCTCCCCATAAGTTGCCATCAAGCTTTCTTTTCTTTGCTTTTCATCCTGTACCAAGTCTCTCGCCCTTTTTTCTTTTCTCAATTCGTGTTTACTCAGCTTTTGCACTCTTTTTTCCCTCACCTGCAACTGCTCTTTCCTTTGCTTTTTTTTTGACTCTGATTTTTTATCCCTTGACTGCAGCGCCGACATAGGTATCCTCGGAAGGTTGACCTCAACGGCCACCTCCTGTACGGCCACTCGATCAGTCGCTATCTGCTCTTCAAACCCACTGTTACCTTCCTCGGCGAGAACACCGAACCTGGACCCCTCCTCCTTTCGCCGGCCGTCGCCTTGTTTTGCCTCCTTACTGGGTTTTTTCTGCCGGCGAGGACGTTGCACCACCTTCCACTCCTCAGCGGTAGCAGCTCCCTGACCTGAATCCACCTCCTGCTCCGTCGAAGGTCCGATTACACCACCTCCAACATGCGACCCAGAAACAGGCTTCCTGGCAACAGCTTTGCACTCTTCAATTTTATGACCATAGAGCCCACATCCAGTACAGAGCCAATGAAGTCCTTCATACTCAAGGTATTGTTCTTCTCCATCAAGAAAGAACCCAGATGGTAATTTCTTAGTCAAATCCATAAGAACACAAATTCTTGCAAAATGGCCCCTGAGTTGACTAGAAGTATTAAAATCAATCTTTATAGTTTCTCCTATCCTGTCTCCAATCCAAGTCAGTGCCTCCCTATTGTAGTACTCTAACGACACATTTGGTAAACGAACCCACACTGCCACTTTGTTTATGGACGTTTGTTTTTATTTGGAATTGGGGCTCCCATGGTCTCACTGTGAGATAGTGATCGAATAGCATCCATGGTCCTCCCGTTAAGGCATTACAATAATCCTCTTTATTAGAGTTTAACCACAAAAACCATTCCCAACATTTATCGATGAGAACTCCTTCTTGGCCCAAAGTTTCTGGAGAATGGATAAAAGAATCTTATATCCAATATTTCTCCCTAGAAGCTTCACAATCACAACTTGATTCCATGCTCTACATAGCCGTTTTCTCATTTTTCCTGAGAACGAAAAAGAGGGAAAGTTCCTCTTAGGATCTTCCTTGATAACACAGATAGGTTCATTGTCATCTTCCTCTCGAGATCTTTGTCATCGGATAAGCCACAATCATTCACATTGTCCTCTACCATTCTTTCAACCTGACTTGTTCCTTTGAGTTTGTCTGCAAAGGAGGTGCCTGAGATTTTCTGATTAATCCCTTCAGTGCCAAGCTTTGGCCATTCTTCACCATGATGGTTCCCTTCATCGTTCTTACTCTTCTTAGCATTTCGGTGTAGAATGTCATTTTCCTCCTTGGACAGAGGAATTTCCGAGTCATCTGGCATCAAGAGCGCCATTTTTTCCAAGTCAACCACGTTAAAAACCAAAAACCCAATATTATTCCTTCAGCTCAGATCAGAAGTCGCTTTTCTTAAATAAGACCACCGCTATCTTAAATGGTCTATTTTTTGTCATTGGGCTTAAACCACGGTACGCTGGGCTTTTTTCCTCCCTCACCGTTTTGTTAAACAGGTTGTAGTTCATTTATAGGTAGAGTACAGGGACCTAGCTTAGAACAAAAAAATATTTTTTTTTAAAACAAACAAATCGATATTGTTCATATTTATTGTTATGTTAATTAAACTAAAATTTCTGTTACACCAAACATGATGAAAACCTAAAAATATATACTCCACTATGCACGATTCGTTCCAATAAATCTTAGTTTGACGGGTGAATTGGCGATTATTACTATGTGAGAAGAGAATGACATAAAATGAACATGGAAAATAACATTTGGAAATTCTTTTGAAGTCCCTGGTTAAATGAAATATTAAAAAAAAAAAAAGGTAAAATAGCTAATCTGTCCAACTTGACATTTAATAATTTTATAGTCATTAAAATTAGGTAGGCTAACTAATAACTTATTGGTTGAGATGGTAAAGAGCTTCACTTTGTAAAAAGGAAAACACAAATTCGAATTCTGGGAAGCACACTTATTCAAAGAAGTGGGAATACCTTACCTTCTAAGCCTCGAGGGGAAACCCTTACCTTTAATCATATCAAATAAATTAAATAGGCTAAAGTATAGAGCGTTCTTCTAAGTTTATATATCAAATTCTAATTTAATTCTTTAAATTTATAAAATATATTTTTAGACATTTATTATTAATTAACACTGCTAATTTTGTTTAACAAAAAATGCCAATTAGTATAATATTTTTGCATTCTCAATATAACTTATGTTGTTTTAAAGGGCGAATTAAATAGCGAACTTGACATTTAATAGCTAAATGGTGAGTCCACAGTTAAATATGCTGACAACATATGCTTAAAATTTAATCAATTAGTATAATATTTTTGCATTCTCAATATATTTCAATTTATAAACTTTAAATTAAAAATTTATAAACATATGCTTACAAATTTAAAACTTGATGTGAATTTAGACAATCAGACATACGTTAATATAAAATTCAAATGATAGTAATTTCTTCCTTTAAAAGGAATAGTCATTTTTACTATTTGACCCTTTATGTGACTTTTTCCTCATAATCGAAGATATAAAACCCTTTTCAAGTAACGCCTTCTATTATTAATATAAGACTCAAATGACCGATGTGAAAATGTTAAGGAAAGTTTATAAATTATTTAATTATATTAAATTAAAATAAATAATTTATTTATAGAAATCAGCAATATAGTTTACAACTCTACAAGCCAAACAAGCTGATTTATAGAAAAATAATAAATAGAAATACTTTAAGGTAATTTATTAGTTTTATTTATCTCCTCAAATTAATTAATTGAGCCTTATATTAAGGACAAGAGGTAATATTATAATTTTGGGTTAATGTGCAGATTGACCAACGAAGTTTTACACTAAGAGCATTTAGCACAAATAAGTTTTAAAAGGGGCAAAAGTACTAATCAACAATTGAAAAGGAAAAAATACCAACGAACAATTTAAAATGGGACAAATAGTACAATCCCATTAACTTTAACCTAACAAATGTTTTATATATCTTCTAACGCCTCAGACATTGCACCAAATGTCCATTAGGTTGTTTTTAATGTTGTTGTGCTGATTACCTATTTTTAATTGTTGATTGATACTTTAGTCATCTTTAAAACCTAATTTGTGCCAAGTGATCATAACGTAAAACTTTGTTAACCAAGTTACACCTTAACTCTATAATTTTTACTGGCTATTTCAATATAATTCCACACCTTTCATAATCCATACTTTTGTGATTTTAAAGAGAAATATAGCAAAAACCCTCTCATTAGGTCTCAATGTCTCATATGATTTGTTATTATTTTAATATAATTCCACACATTTCATTGAATTAAAAAAGTATTACTCCTCCGGTCCTAATTATAAGACAACATTTGAGAGTTGGTTTTGGTCCTAATTATAAGACAACATTCTAATAATTGTCAATTTTTTTCCTAAAATACCCCTATTTTATTCTCTCAAGTGTGTTTGATTTTTTGTGAGTATATATATGTGGACGTGTATACTCTTCCAGTCAATGAAACTTTTAGATATATGTGTGTGTGTATCTATGTATATATATATGTGTGTGTCTACATACAAATATCTATAGACACTATAGAATCACACACATATATGTGTGTGTCTACATATATGTATGTATGTATATATGTGTGCGTCTACACACATATATTTTGTGTGTGTGTGCACGCACATATATGTGTGTGTCTACATATATGTATGTATGTATGTATGTATGTATATGTGTGTGTGTCTACACACATATATTTTGTGTGTGTACACACAAATATATGTGTGTGTGTGTCTACATATATATATGTATGTATATATGTGTGTGTCTACACACATATATCTTGTGTGTGTGTGTACGCACATATATGTGTGTGTCTACATATATGTATGTATGTATATATGTGTATGTCTACACACATATATTTTGTGTGTACACACAAATATGTGTGTGTGTGTGTCTACACATATATATTTTATGTGTGTGTGTGCACACAAATATATATAGTCACACACACACACATATTATATATGTGTGTGTATCTATATATACACATATATATATGTATATATAGTAAGACCATTATTTTAATTAGATAGCATATAGAAGAAAAAAATTTAGATTGGAGGCATGTGGTAAAAGCTATTGATTTACTTTCACTTAGGTCATTTTAAATTTATATAAGGACATTTTAGGAAAATAAGTAAAATTAACTAATTTAACTTCTTTCCTTAATCTCCCCAAAATCGGTTAAATATGTCTTATAATTAGGACCGGAGGGAGTATTTTTTAAAAAAATCCCACATAGTTCAGCAAGATTCAGATTAGACGCTAGAAAAATAAGTATAACCTGTTCATAAAAAAGAAGTATAATTTGTTATTATTTGGAACGTTAAAAGATATTTGGTTAAATAGGATTAAAACTACAATCTAGTCTAGGAATAAAAAGTGTTTTTCAAATAAAATGAGTAAAGAAGGCTGTTGACCAAAAAAAAAAAAAAAGTAAAGAAGGCTGATCTCGGAAAAGGAAGGAAAAGCTTCGGCCAAACAAGGAGGAAAAATTCTATTTGTCTATTTATTTATTTATTATTTAAAAACCCTATGATGCATGTAGTGTCAAAAACGGTAATGTCTGCGGGGAGTAGAGAGTAGAGACGGGGGTTAGAGAATCAAAGCTCGTCCCTTTGCGCCCAATGTGTTGTAATCAACGGACGGGATCAAGGGGCTTTGGGCTTTTGCGCCATTGAACTACTGTTTCTGAGAGCCAGACTCACTTCAACCCCATTGGATCACCCTCTTCCTCCACCTTTCTGCTTTCTTTGCAGCTGCTTTCCCTTCTTCCTCTCCCTCTCTGCAACTGCCAGGTGTTCATGAAACCCCCCTTCAAGGTTTAATTCACTCCCATTTACTATGCTCTGCTTTTGCCTACACCACTCCACGAGGCTTCAACTCAGAGTGTGTAAGCTTCGAAGCCCTAATTTGATGCCTGATTTCTCGCTTTTATCTTCTACTGTTATTGACCCTCTCTGTTTTTTCTTCTGGACTTCTTAATTTAGTCTTAGTTACTTGTTAGGGTTTTACTTAATAATCTTTATTTGCGATCAATTTATGTTGAAAAACATTCCTATCTTGTTTGACGCTAACTGTTTCATTCTCTCTGCACTGTGTGATTGAATTTTCTTTTCCTGGCTGCTGCTTTAAAGCATTTGAGCCGAACAGCGGGAGACTCTAGCTTCGAGACATAGTCATTAATATCTGACCATGTCGTTAAATTAATCATTTTGACCATCTTGAAAAGTATATAAGTGTGTAATACGTCTTGATCGTTCCCTTAATGATCGTCCAAAGCTCTTAGCGAATCAATCGATTGCTTCAGGAAAGTGAGCTAGTGGTTGTGTCAAATGGCATGGATGGAAAACATTGCAGGGAATGGGAAAGAAAAGGAATTGATGGGAGAAAATGGTTTCTTGAAAGTGCCGCGACCTTCTATTAGTAGTAGTGGCCCTGGTGGGGATATTGATCGAGTAAATAAGAGAGGTGAAGGGAAAGATAATCTTTCTTATGCCAACATCCTACGTTCAAGGAACAAATTTGTTGATGCTCTTGCTTTATATGATCGTGTCCTTGAGAATGATAGTGGAAATGTAGAGGCTTTAATTGGAAAAGGGATATGCCTGCAAATGCAGAACATGGGGAGGCTTGCTTTTGACAGTTTTGCTGAGGCTATCAAGTTGGACCCTCATAATGCTTGCGCACTTACGCATTGTGGTATTTTGTACAAAGAAGAAGGTCGTTTGATGGAGGCAGCTGAGGTATGTACATGATGGTTTTTCCCATGGTAAAATGACGTTTTTACTGCACATTTAAAAGGTTGATTGATAGATGATGTGAGATGTGTTTAACCCCACTCTATATTTACTGTTCTTATTGTAGCTTGTGTTTATAGCACCGAATGCAAATTTATTTCGCCTTGTGTCTTGTGCTAGGATTGAGTCAGCAAGGCACCTAATTGAACTTTAGTTCAATCATTTATGATCAGATCCTGAATGTGCCTTGCGTTTGCTCTTGTTAGTTTAGGTTGCAAAGATTTAGTATTTCCATGAGAAGCATGACAAGTTGGTTGGTGAGAAATTGAGGTTTTAGTGTTACTTGAAGAAGACAAAAGATGACTCTAATGTGCGGAAACTGATATTCCCTTGCTTGTTGATGCCAGGCCATGCTTGCAAATTCCACTTTAAAGATAAACATGCAAATAATGTGGAGAATGAAAAGTATGATTTTTGAGACACCCCTGCAACTTCTTCCAATAATATAGACGGCAAGATTTTGGGCCCCTGGCTTCAATAGTCAAATATTACCTTGTCTGAATTAGTGGCCTACATGAATGTGCCATCAACTTAACTTGGTTCTGCCGATTTATATGGAACTGAGTTTAATATGGTCACTTAAATTTTCTTGATTCTAAACTCACAAAACTGAAGTTGCCAAACTTACCCTAATCTGTTTAATCCCTGATTTTCTCCAAACTTATCTGTTTACATTTCTTATCTCCCATATTGCACAGTTTCTCATTGCATATTTGCCATGTTAGTGTTCTGAGTAGTTATTTGACAAGTTGCCTAGACTCATTACCCCAACTGATTGAATTTACTTGGAACAGTCGTATCAGAAGGCTTTACAAGTGGATCCTTCATACAAAGCAGCTTCTGAATGCCTCGCCATTGTTTTAACAGATATTGGTACCAACATAAAACTTGCAGGAAACACTCAAGAGGGAATTCAAAAATATTATGAAGCTCTCAAAATAGATACTCACTATGCTGTAATCCTCTCTCTTGCTATGCACTGCTTCCATATTAAATCTCTTCCACATTTATTCAACATTCAGTCTACCTGATCCTTATATCTTACTTCTCTATACTTCATTCCTGCAGCCGGCATATTATAACCTTGGTGTTGTCTATTCTGAAATGATGCAATATGACATGGCCCTTAGTTTCTATGAGAAGGCTGCATCAGAGAGGCCAATGTATGCGGAAGCATATTGCAATATGGGTGTGATTTACAAAAACCGTGGTGATTTGGAAGCAGCTATTGCTTGCTACGAGAGGTAGTCTAACAACCAAGCTAGAATTCGCACCTTTTCTGGCTCAACTTGTGCCTTTGATTTACTGCTGTTATATATGGTTTGGTGATGCTCTGTGGCAGGTGCTTAGCTGTTTCACCTAACTTTGAGATTGCAAAGAATAATATGGCTATAGCCTTGACTGATTTGGGAACAAAGGTATGTATGGATTCCATCTAACACTAATAACTTTGTCTTGCACTTGTCTCTCTCATTTTTCTTTGCTGCCTGATGAGTAGAGTCTTTTGTGTAATTTTCTTTTTGTGTGGTGTTCTTTTTTGGATCGATATGCATGTTGAAATACATTAATTATTAACTAGTTTATTGTAAGTTTTGTCACATATTTCAAGGGACAGTTAATCCTTAATATAATAGTTCAGTGCTAATGAAAGTTAACTAATTCGGTGAACAATAAGGAAGTTTACACATGGATGTATGTCTTTCCCCAAAAATATATATTGTTCGCATGCTTCGTTCTTTTTGTGTGTTTGTGTTTTTTTTTTTTTTTGGGGGTAAGGCTTTTTGTTTGAGAACAAATGCTTCTGTCTTTTAAAAGTAGCTTCTAGAAAATACCTTTTCTTCAAAAAAAAAGAGTTCTGGTATGGGACTGGTTCTAGTTTTGTCCGTGCAAAAATGTTAGCTTTTGAGTTCCCTACTCTGCTTCACACTTTCAATTCTCATTGCATTGATGCCCACCACAGCCCAACAGTCAACAGTCTAGCTTGCCAAATAATGTCCTTGTTTTGAGCTTGGCTAATCTATAACTATAGAAGCACCGTAGTTTTTATCATGTATTATGAGATATCATGACTACAAATCCTTTTTATTTTCTTTATAGACTATCAAAGACTATTTTTTATTTTTTGTTTATGATTTTTGACTTTATAACATGTCTAGGTTAAATTGGAAGGGGACATCAATCAAGGGGTGGCTTATTATAAGAAAGCCTTGTATTATAATTGGCATTATGCCGACGCTATGTATAATCTCGGGGTTGCCTATGGTGAGATGCTTAAGTTTGACATGGTGAGTGTATATTTCTAGATCCATATATCCACAAATTGCCATGTACTGACCGCTTTGATTTAAATTATTGGTCAGGCTATTGTGTTTTATGAACTTGCTTTTCACTTCAATCCTCATTGTGCGGAAGCATGCAACAATCTAGGGGTTATATATAAAGATAAAGACAACCTTGATAAAGCTGTAGAGTGTTACCAGGTAACAATGATAGTCTTCTTTTTTATTTCACTCTTCTTCTTGAGAGTGCATTTAAGTTATTACATCACAATCATTTTTGTTTTTTTGCAGCTTGCTTTGTCAATCAAACCTAATTTTTCACAATCATTGAATAATCTTGGTGTTGTTTATACTGTCCAGGTTAAGCATTGATCAAGTTATGAATTTAGAATTGAAAAAAATGTGAAGTTGATAGCTAATTGTCTTCCTTCATTCCTTCAGGGTAAAATTGATGCTGCTGCAAGTATGATTGAGAAAGCTATCATTGCAAATCCAACATATGCAGAAGCATACAATAATTTAGGTCTCTTTGAACTTTCTCTAATTTCTTTTCTGTCTGGTAGTGGTGGTTTTGCTATGACATATAAGCGGTTGTGTTAATCAATGTTGTGCTGCTTCATATTTGGCATACCGACAGTAGAACTTTGTTAGCTATACCAGAAGACGAACAGACAAACTGATTCAAAAGCTCATGAATCATGATTTGATAACCCTGATACTGGTAAAGGTAGTGATACAGAATCCTCCAGGAACCTGTCTACAAGAAATATACTCGGAAGCCACACTCACGAACTCCAGAACAAAATTATTGTTAAGAGAATTAGGACCCTTGACTTGTCCTTAGATCCCCAATTATAAGGATGGCACCCTAAGGGATATCAATCTCTTGAAAAAGCTTTAATTGTATTCAACTTAAAACACAACTACACAAATATTAAACTTGCAAAGAAAATTTGATTTCATTCATCTCTCTCTTAAAATAGCTTACAATATGTGCCTTTAAATAGGCAAAAATAATTCTAACCTAAGCAAGACTCTTCGAAAATCATAATGAAACCCTATTTGAGCTATTTGAGCCTACAATGCCCACTTAATTGATAGTCAACTAAAAAAAAATGAAAGCACGTCTTAAAAATAGACAATAATATCCTAATTTAAAGATAATGTACTTATAAATTTAAATGATCCTCTGTATAATTCATAATATCCAAAAGATCTTTAAAATCTTCCTAATAATCCATTAAATCCTAATAGGCTCTTTTAAATAATAAAATTACATAGAAAGTAAAAATAAAATTAATTAATTGGGAGCCCTCTTGAATTGGATCTTTTGTACTTTTTCCTCCACCGGCGCCCTTTGGAAATTGGATGCTACTTGACATGCTATCTACTTTTTCTGAGCCTCTTTTTTGGTGGGACTTCTCCCACTTGGCCAATGTCATGCAAAGCGAAAGTGGTGGCCCTTGGATTCCTATCAGGTAGTAAGTGGAAGTATTTTGAATTTCTTAAAGTTTCATGCAGAAGTATTTGTAAAAAATGTTACTGGTTTTGCTTATATTCTTTTCATCGAGCTTTCTGGAAGTTTTCTCGTCTCCTATAAAAGGTCTTATAAGTTTTGCAGTGGCTTCTTTTTCTCCCTATTTAATTAAAAAATGAGGTATACTCTGACGTACGATCTTCTCTTTTTGTAATGTAGGAGTTCTTTACAGGGATATTGGTGATATCACGCTTGCAGTTAATGCTTATGAGCAATGTCTTAAGATAGATCCTGACTCTCGAAATGCTGGCCAGGTATGGTGCCTTGTTGGTGAATGTATGAATATTGTCCTTGCTGAGATCTGTGAATAAGATTCATGCATCTATTTGAACTGGAGTTTCACACGATACTTCATGCTGGCTGATAGAATGTTGTGGTGATACATAAATGGGTTATATTTGGCATATCAAGAATAAGCCTGCTATGAGTTTCTTGTGTGGTTTCTCATTTCTTTATAAATTCCAGTTTCTACCTAATAATTTCTAGGTGGTTTGTTCAAAATTGAGCACTTTGTCCTGGTGTGTTACTTCAAATATGCTAGCTGACTTGACAGTTGACATGGCTAATCCAACATTGTTATGATGGAAGGTTCAATAAGAAAAATTCATTTATTTTCTTTAGTTCCTTTGTTTTCATTGTTTTTGGAAAATGGAAAGGTTTCTAAATTGGCATGCTAATGAGGGTAGTTCACTTGGAAATTGATGACTTTAAAAGTGTATTTTGTTGGTCATATTTATTTCATTTTATTCATTCCAATTATTTGTACTTGCTTATTAAAACTTTCTTCCTCTAGATTTTTTATTGGTATCTTATTCTGATGAGCATTAATGTGCAGAACCGATTGCTTGCTATGAATTACATAGATGAAGGCCATGATGATAAACTTTTGAAGCTCACAGGTTACAATTTTTCCTTTGAACTTCTTTTACAATTTTGATTTTTGATGGAAAATTCACTTGATTTAAGGTTGTTGAACATCATTATAAATTTTTTTAATCAATTTTACTGGATTTTGTCAATTTTTTGTTGAAGAATATATTTTCCCCGGGCAATGAAAGAATGACTACTTCAGCTTGTAACCTGAATGATATTTACCATCGGTGTCATGTCAGTGGAGATGTAGGGATAATTTGCCCCGTTCTATGATCGGGGGGTATAATAATATGGAATTAGAAGAAAATAAAAAAGCAACAACTTTGTCTTAGTTTTTTTGGGCTAGTGAAAACTTGCTTGGATTTGGAAAAAAATAAATATTTGAACTTATGAAATGGATCCTTTGATGGTATGCATCAGTAAGGTGAAATTTTAATGGCTGGCCATTGCCAACTCCTAAACCCAAGAATGTCTATCTTTGAGCCATAAAAATGGTCCCCCTAAACATTATGATGTGAGGGGACTTTGGATATTAGTTGCCATGTTGGAATCTCCATGCTTAAGTTTTCAAATGTCTGCTTATGCAAAAGGAATTTCCTAGAATAATCTTGATAGCAGATGAATGATGCTGTTAAAACAGGCTGCCATTTTCTGCATAATATGTAACCATATCTTTGTATTATTTTCTGTTTTTGGTGGAATTTATTACTGCAATGTATTTTGTAGCTTGGAAGCAAGTTGAATAAAAGCTCTGAGCCTCTGACTATTAAAATGTTGTCGTGCAGGGACTGGGGCAGGCGCTTCATGAGATTATATTCACAGCACTCAATATGGGATAACCCCAAAGATCCTGAGCGACCTCTTGTGATAGGATATGTATCTCCTGATTATTTTACTCATTCCGTGTCTTACTTCATAGAGGCTCCCCTTGTCTATCATGACTATACCAATTATAAAGTCATAGTTTATTCGGCAGTTGTCAAGGTATATTATTATTGTTTATGCTCACTGTAGATGATTATTGCAATATGTTTTTCTAGTAAATGAATTGGCTGTTTTTGACTCTTATAGTGGTGCATTTGATTTTTAATTAGCTCCTGGTCATTCTGATTGACATAAATATAATTTCTTGTGCCACTTCTTAAAGTTATAATTTCTGTTGTCTAGGCTCACAGCATAATTTGAGAAAGTTATTGTCATGGGTGGGCGCAGCTGGGACTGCATGGGATGTGCATATCCAGTTTGATATTGATCCTTGCAAGATCGGTTGCATCCTGGAGTGACATTTTTCTTTCTTTCACCAAGCTGGTGCAATAAAATCTGGACACTCGATTGAAATTTAACCACTTTCCAGTTGTAACAAGTTTAGTCATTGGCCCTTATATTCCAATCTTATGAAACCATAGTTGCTTTTACACTGGGTATCCATTCAAGTTGATGCACATCAGCTTTACTGGACGGTGTTAAAGGATTATGACGAAGCATACTGTTTGCCCTTCTTTGATGTTTTGTTAACTTCAATGAATTATAGTGGCTGTCACTAATAATTTTTAGCTTCCCAATTGATCTCAGCCAGCCTTAATCAACTCAAGGCTGCTTGGATTGAAATATTTGTTCTCAACTCTCGTGCTCTTTATCTTTTGCATTCTTCCTGTCTTTTCAAACCCTCTGGTTGAAGTTTGCACTTAGCTTGGTTGTGCTGTTCACTTTTAGCCTTGTTCTAAGTTGCATGTTTTGCTGGTACCTGCTTTTGGTCTTCTAATATAAAATTTGGCAGTTTTCAGAAAGCGGCTGTACTTTTTGAATGTGTTTTTCCATTCATTTTGTAATGAAACACTTTTTTAGTTCTTTGACGTTTATAGCGGCTCATTATTAGCTGCTATCTTGGTTAATTTAGGGTTAAGTTATGATCAGGCATATGCTCGTCTTTACAATGCCTTGGTATGCATTTCTTCATTGTTAAGTGGATCTGTCATGTGCCTTTAGCCAGCCAGATGCTATTTTGAAGGTTTCATCAATATCACCAAACAAACCGTTGCATTATAGATTTGTTTTTTTTATGTGGTGTTGCAGGCAGATGCAAAAACAATAAAATTTAGAGAGAAAGTTCTGCTGAAGGGTGGGATTTGGAGAGATATATATGGGATTGATGAAAAGAGAGTTGCCAACATGGTAAGAGAAGACCAGGTTGACATTCTGGTAGAACTCACTGGTCATACTGCAAATAACAAGTTGGGAATGCTGGCATGTAGGCCTGCACCAGTTCAGGTGTGTTGAAACTTGAGAATATTTTTATTAAGTAGATAGTTGCCTCTGGTTTAGAGCTCATTTTTATTCTTATCCCTGTGTATGGCTTACCATATTTCTCTCATCTATCTGTTGATCTTTCAATTCATATTTAGTCTTAGCAGTATGTTTTGTAGATATGTTGTGGCTTCCTTATTGTAATTTTAATTAAGGAGTTGGTTGATGAAGATTCAGAATGCATTTTTTATGACTTCTACAAGATATTCTCTGTAGAGTGATTCAGTGCTGAACCTTAAACCAGTTATTAATCTAATTATTTTCTTTATTTTCTCCTTAAACGCAGTGCTAAACTATCAATCATGTTACCTAAAATGTTTGGTTGATGACAATGCATGATGCAATCATTTCATGTTTATGTTTTGATTGTTTATTAATTCAACCTTTGCCACTTGTATTGCTTGACATGTAGGTGACTTGGATTGGTTATCCTAATACAACAGGTTTACCTGCAATTGATTATAGAATTACTGATTCGCTGGCAGACCCTCCTGACACAAAGCAGAAGTAGATCTCTTCTGGAACTTCTGTACTTTCTGACCATAGTTCTGCACTAGATCACTTGCTCACCAAAATTTTGGCTAGTGTTTTCATTCATGGTACTTTCCTGAATTATAGGCATGTTGAGGAGTTAGTTCGGTTACCAGAATGCTTCCTCTGTTACACACCTTCCCTTGAAGCTGGGCCTGTTTGTCCTACTCCTGCTCTTTCTAATGGCTTCGTTACGTTTGGTAGCTTCAACAATCTTGCCAAGGTAGTGTTTGAGTTAAATATAATAAACATGTTTTCTTTGTTTACTAAGAGCATGCTCTTGGAGAAGTATCCCCTGACTTCAGGTATTTGTTTTGGTTCGTATCACCAGATCACACCTAAAGTATTGCAAGTTTGGGCAAGGATATTACGTCAAGTTCCAAATTCACGCCTTGTGGTAAAATGTAAACCATTTTGTTGTGATAGTGTAAGACAGAGATTTCTCACAACGTTGGAGCAGTTAGGTGTGGAACCACTATGTGTTGATCTTCTACCCCTTATTCTTCTCAATCATGACCATATGCAAGCATATTCTCTGATGGATATCAGGTAATGTCTATTTTACATTCTGAAGGGATTTATATGTGCAACTAAAGCCTTCTTGTTATCAATGTTTGGAATATATAGCTTGCCCAATACCCTTTTTAGTTAACGATGCCTTCTTTCATGTATAGTTTGGACACATTTCCGTATGCTGGAACAACCACAACATGTGAATCTTTATACATGGGAGTTCCATGCGTCACTATGGCTGGTTCTGTACATGCTCACAATGTTGGTGTTAGCCTTCTTAGCAAAGTTGGTAAGAAACTAACTTTTGTTTCTTTCTCTGTTGCCTTTATTCTTTTTGTGAAATCTTTTCAATCAAGCTTAAGGCAGTATTGATTAATGCTTTCCATGTTCAAGAATGAGTTTAAAAGCCTTAAATCTCCTGTTAATACCGATCATGGTTTAAGTAATTCTTTTCTCCATTCTCAACAAGAATTTTGGGATATATAGTGTACCCCTGCACCCGTCCTGTCCTCCCTCTTTTGAAGAGTTTTCTTGCCATGTTTTCTTGCCTTTCCCATTTCTGCAAGATTTACCATCTTGGGGGGAAGAAAGCTATATTCTGCTGGTTATCCATAGTGGGGATGCTGGTGTCCCACATATTTAAAGGACGGCCTCTGAAGCCTGATGATGGTTTGGACCTTGATCTCGATACCCTATTGCATGCCATGGTTTGTCCAGTGGGCTGTTTAAAATTCTTTAGTGATCCTGCATTGCAGTCTTTCTAATTAATAATTTGAAGTTATGGGTTTGTTTTACTTCCTTTTCACATAGGGCAACCAATTTGATTGTTCTGGTGAATGTGCATCAGAGCTTAGTCCATCCCCACCCCACTCCCCCACCCCCAAAAAAGTGAAACGTAGTTTGTTGAGCACCATTATTTATCTTTTACTTGAAAAACTGAAGAAAATGTCATGTTTCAAAATATAGGTCTGGAGCGTTTGGTTGCCAGAAATGAAGATGAATACGTCCAATTGGCTCTGCAGCTTGCCTCTGACATACCGGCCCTGCAAAATTTGAGGATGAGTCTTCGAGAACTCATGTCCAAGTCTCCTCTCTGTGATGGGGTGAATTTCGCCCTTGGCTTGGAATCAACATTGAGGAACATGTGGCGCAGATATTGTAAAGGAGATGTTCCATCTTTAAAGCGCATGGAATTCTTGCAGCAAGCAGCCACAATGAGTGACCCATCTAATAAGACATCAGAATCAATAAGGATGGCCAACTCAATAGAGAGCAGCCCAGGATCTGTCAAGACCAGTGAATTGAATTCATCACAACCATCTAAGCTCAATACACGCAGCTGCGAAGAAAATGGGGGGTCATTGAATCACTCTAGTAAACAAGGAAAGGTGGGTTCTAGTTAAACTTCATCTGAGAATCGTTTGTAGTGATTCAAAGATGTTGAACTCTTAGAATAGGTGCAAAGGTTGAAATGATGTATATTGTAGTGGTTGCTTGCTACTGGAAGAGGTCTGCAGCAACTACTGCATCAAGGGTCACAGTCATAGAATGACATTTTTTGGGGAAATGTTAGGCTACAGTCGTCAATTCGGTTTTGGACTCCAAGTGCAGTGGATTTACAAGAGGTGATGTTGCTTTCAACATATTTCTGTAGCCGATACACATTTTCCCACGAATTATAGAAGCTAGTTGAGTGTAAATTTTGTGTAATATTTATACTTTCGGCCAAGGTTCTGTTATTTTTTAATGTTGCAGATAATCATAATATGGTTAAGGAATAGTTTACTTTACAAAGAAAATAGCGGCAAGATACTAGTTCCCCTATTTTTAATTAAAGTTATTAACATATTGATTTGATGGATCAATATTTTTGGCTGGTGTGGTATGTTATTAACCTGTTTTTAATTCTTAAATGTGAAGTTTAATATCGGAAAGTGAACAGTTCAAAACCTGATTCCCTAGAAAGAGAAATCGTCCTTTTTGTTTGCACGATTGATCAAGACCGGGTAAATTCAATCTGGCAACAAAGAAAAAAACAACTGAGTAAATTCAAATTTCCAGGTAATCATGATCTTTATGGGAAAGCCATGAAGGCCTTCTTTTCGGTCAACATTAATATTTTTATAAGGCGCTACAGTTCCCCGTGGGTCTCAGTGATTGGTTATATTTAAAGCTCAAGCGAATCATCTATGAATGGAATAAGAGTTTTCTAAACCACTGCAAGAAATTGACTCGGACTGGATTAAATCGAAACCTATTTCAGCTATGGATAGTAAAAAGAGGCGCTTATATGAAAAATTGGTCATTTCAGGAGTCAATATATGATTTCACGAGACTACATGTAAAATAATAGGATCATGAAGATTGAACGAAAAAGAAAGATGACGGAGATCTGCAGAGGTTTCAAAAGCGATACATCTAATCCAATTAGTGTCAACATTGGTTTATCATTTTAAATAATGTTAGTACAAATAATACAATGGATCAAAAAAATTATTTGATTCTTAAAATTTCACAACGCGAATTTCTTCTTCCACGGTAAGAAATATTTTTGCAGACAGAAGCAGTCTCTTTGTCTACCCAGAATTTAAACATTATAGTTCCCGTTGACTGTGTTCCAGTTTCCTCCCTTTTCTGCAAGGAACTTGTGATAAAATTACAATCCCCAGTTTCCACAAAATACTGAAGTAACAACAGTTTTCGGATATCAGGGAAGGAACTTGTCTCAATCCTTGACCGACGTCCTTAGTATCTTCACATCATGGATAGGCCTAATATCAGCACAAATTGGAAAATTAGTAATAATTGAATAAATATCTACAGACCACTGGGGCCAAAAAAAAATAAAAAATCAAATACGACTAAGCTGGAGGTTACTATTATTAGTGAAATTGGACTTTAATCTATAATGTGATGAGAAAGGCAAATGACAAAAAAAAGTATGATTTTAGTTGGATCGAAAAGACATTGGTTTTCAGTATGTTATAACGACCAACACACGGAAAATGAAACTACAAAAAAGAAAAACGGAAATATCAGAATTTAAACAATAATGGCTCATTCATTGAGCTAATGCAATGGTTAAGCAACTATATTAAAACATGAAAATGCTTTCTGTTAACTTTCTGTCATGAAAAACTCAATCATGACATAATATGATAGTTGGAGCTTGGAACTCACCCCGCCCCATGACCAAAAAAAAAGGGGAAAGAAAAGAAAGGAAGATGAGGAGGAGGACTGGAGGAGGAAGCATAAAGACTAAAAGTAGCAATGCATGTGGTAGCAATTATACCTATTGACCTGATTAATAAAACAACTTTAACTATCATCATTTCCCAAGAGATCCCTTTAACTATCATCATTCCCCAAGAGATCCCAACATTTGACTAAGAATACCCTAAGATGTGTTTTTAGCCTGCTAAATATGGTATGTCATAATCAGAATAAGAAACTAAAGATAAGATGTAATATATGAGTAGTGTATACAATTTGATCAAAATCCTGCAGGATATTTTCCATACCTATCATTGTTATCAGTTTGGACACTGCCAAGTCTCTTGATAATTTCCATCCCCTGACAAACTCTTCCAAATATGGTGTGTTTACCTGGATTAACCAGAATCAATAGTTCAGAATTGCTAACCATTGCAGAAAGCTTAAGATTAACTCACAAAGATTATTAAGAAACTAGCTAAACTCGTCAGTGTGTCAGTCAGCAAATATTAATACCAAATCTAATGTTAAACGTTTGCTTGAGTGGAATCTCTAATCCACCACAATGTAAAAAAATAACAACTAAGGAGTAGAAATCTTGGTCTACTGTAGTGTCTAGTGTCTACCTTAATGAAAAGATTAGATTTGAGAAGTCAAATATTTCAATAACCTGTTCTTCACTGGTTCTATCTTTTTTGATTCATTCAGGAGATGGTGATGCAAAGAATATAGCTCAGAAATTATCAATTGTGTAATGACCAATAAAACAATCCAAGCAATTACTAAAACCGAGTTAAGACATTCAGGACAAAGACTGGTAGGAGTAACATTCTCATAAGTTTCCTCTCCTTTAGTACATAGACAATAAATTTCAAGCTTTGTCATTGGATCGAGTTATCTGTCAATCCGCCCTGGAGTCCTTATAAATTATACAGTTCTTTTACTAATATTTGGCATTAAACATCCAACTTCAGACAGTAACACTAAAAAATGATAAAGCTGTATAATAATTGCTTTCTCCCAACTAAATCTTGCATCCTAATCGTAAACAATTGAATTTGAATCCACAAATACAAATGTGGATACACCACATAATTGCATGCACACTATCTCACACATGGAGTAGTGCAATAAACTCAATAATATTTTGAAAGTGTTTGTCCACAAGCACTAAATTTTGAAGGTGTTTAGGAGGACAGGATAGCGGTATTACCGTCCAAAGATGGGCATGGCGCCAGAGTGATGAAGAACTGACTACCATTAGTATTTGGGCCAGCGTTTGCCATGGATAAGATACCAGCTCCAGTGTGCTTCAACTCCTGTCTTATCTCATCTTCAAATTTGGGACTGTGATAAACAATTAGAGGAGCAATATAATAAATTATCCAATGCTAAATGAATTTATAATTAACTTAATATTCGATACTTCAGCGCCACTATTCAATGGCCAAGCAAGACAAAATTTCAAACAGCAAGCAAAGAAACATTAAGGCAGCTCTAACAGACACCAATCAAAAAGCAATACGGAGCCAAATGAGAGTTAATAAAGTGCCAATATCGTGCGTACTGCATATAATTGAAGTAGCAAAACTAAAAATATTAAAAAAACGTACCCATAAATGGAATCTCCTCCCCTTCCTGTTCCAGTGGGATCTCCACCTTGTACTATGAAGTCCTACTCAACAGGGGAAAGGAATTTAAATAAGACTTGCTTAATCTTAAATAACGGAAGCCACGTACAACGAAGAAAAGAAAAATACCTTGATGATTCTGTGGAATTTAACGTTATCGTAATAGCCTCTGCGAGAGAGTTCAATGAAGTTTCTGCAGGTTCTAGGGGCGTGCTTGTAGTACAGCTGAGCCCAAAATTAGATAATGACAATGGGTAAATAAATACTCATAATATGCACTTGTCCGATAGCTTAAGGTAAGAACCCTCATTCGTTTTCAAAAAGTAAATAATAAAAGGAAGAAGCAATTTTCAGAATCCGTGATTGTTCGTCAGGATTTCGGAGCAAAGGAACAGAATAAGATATGGGAGGGGGAAAATATAAATGAAGTACCTCAACAGTGAAAGAACCCATGGAAGTCTCTAGAGAGACCTCCGGAGCACCACCTTCTGCGCTTGCCCACATTTAGCTGAGACGAAGAAACCTCCGGTGAGCTCGCCACTGCCGCCAAAAGGAGCGACCGGCTGTTTACGCAGCAGGAGAAGCTTTTTTGATGGTTTCAATTGGGCTGGGCTCCTTGTCTCCATGTCCATGACCGGTTGTTTGGGCTTTTGGTCTGCGCCTTATTTCTCCTTTTCGTTTAGAGAACGGGGAGGAAAAAAAATCACAATATTCATATTTTAACAGCAAAAAAAGAAAAAAAGGAAAACAAAAAACACCGCCCCCGCACAAAGATGTTCATGGATCAAGACAGTAGTTTGTTTAACCCAATGGCGACAAATTACTACCTCCAGTCTTAATTAGGAACATTTTTGTAATGTAAATTAACTACAAAAGTGTTCGTATAATTAGGATTGAAGGATTATTATATAACCCCTTTTGAGTTTGAGTTTTCTTTTTTCTTTTAAAAATAAATCACCCAATATCAAGTACTAAATACTCTTCTGCTCTATTTTGATTTCGGAACTTAGGGTTGCAACAATCAGCAAGCATCAACTGGTCATCTATTGTGCCAACAAGTGTTTCATGCAAATTCCTGAAAATTCCTCTCTCAGATTGACTGAAATTTTGGTCATACTCTTTAACTTTTTGAGTGTTATTATTAGAACCATTTCTAAGTTGTTTTATTGCAATTTAATTGGTAACAATTTATGTTCGATGTCTATTTGTAACTTGTAGTTCTTGTTAACTCTTTTAGTATCATTTTGTTTTTTTTTTAAATGTACTACCTCCGGTCCTAATTAAATATAAGACATATTTTATAATGTAATTTGCACTACAAACTATATCATATATTTAATATTGGAGGAGTATTAAATACTACCTAATCTAACCTTTTATGGCTATCGTTCACCAAAAAGAAAAATGATTACGGTTGGTTCCAACACGGGGGCATATCATCACAACGCTTAAATTTTTATGTAGTGTGTATTTACACACAGGCACGACTATATTTCTAATACTAAAATCAGTCTGGGCCTTACGCTATCAAATAGAATATAAAAAATAAGCAAGATCGTATTAGAATATAGTGTAATTTGTTATATATATTTCCTAGGAAGTCACTTTATGAACTTGGTTTGTGGATGATAATTTGATCTGAAACATTTAACATGTACTGAACTTGCTGTTACGTTCTCCTTCAATTATTTTATCTCATTGTTTTAATTTGTTTAGTTCAATTTTATATGGCCTGATGAAAACCTAATCAAATCAATCAATAACTTGTATTTTTAACATTTACTTCTCTAGTTTTGCGTATATATGCAACCAGTTTCCTTCTAAAACCCAAGTATATTAGTTAGCTTAGAAAGTTGTGCGTTAGCTTAGAGTCAGCCATCTTATGTTACTCATTTCCAGGAGTTCCATTCCATTTATCCCTGGGTGAGTTAAACCTGGAAATGAGTAACATAAGACGGCTGACTCTTTCTTTCATGCAATCACAAAGAGTAATGGTGATGCTATGATAGTGTACCAAGTTCATTCACTTGGTACTTCAGAAAAACGCAAGTCTTGATAATTGCTAGTGTGCCAAGTTCTCAAGGAAATTAATCAGAGCACTCACTGTCTGTTACTTATTTTGCCCAATAATGCACTTGTTGTTGGGTGTTTGGAAGTTCAATTTTCCTTAAAACGCACAACAGGGCAACTTCTTCGTTGGCCAAGCGATGCTAACTCGAAGTCTCTGTTACTTGTGAGATATTGGATTAGGAAGGCCGCGTCAGTAAAGTGCGTATGCGTGGTTTAGTTGTCTGATTATTAAAACGAGAGTTTGTTATACGGACGTATATATGCTTAAAGGTTAAAGCAGCAGCTTAATAATATAATGCAGCAAGTTTTTTCCCCACAAGATATTCAATATATATAGGCTAAATTACTTGCTTCAGTGCTAAATATATATAACACGGAGAACTAATTTATCTAGAGATCAAGTTAGTTCTTTGTAAGAAAATGTCTTATTTTCCCTAACGTACACCGCCCCATTTATTCATTTGCATTAGAAACTTTGATAAAAATCCTCTTAATAATATGCGTAATCAACCAAACCTAGAGAATGGAAAAAATTATAAATTTTGGAAATAAAGTGAATTGAGATCTCATATTTATGATAAAAACAAATTCCTCCACTACATTTTATAGGAAAAATTGTAATCAGATCCCAATTAACATAATTAATTACAATCAGGTCCCTTGAAATCATCAAATTGTAATGAAACTCCAAGGTACCTGAGTGCTATTAGTTTTAAACGTGAAAGTACAATTTTGCTCCGATGATAAACTAATTACATGGAAACCAATGACAAGCTTAAAACAATCAATAACAAGTTACATGGCTACCAATGACAAGTTTAAAGCAATCAGTGACAAGTTACATAGCAAAGTGACTATATAAAATATTAGTTCAAAAGGCAAATACAACTTATTGTTTCTCTCTTACTTCATCCTTTATTGGTTGTGTACATTGTCATCTGCGTTCTCTCCTACATACACATGATTACTTTCTCCATTGAATTTAATAAAATGTTCTACCGCCCCTTCATTCATCATCTACAAGGTCCACAATGGTTGTTGCATCATCAAAGATCAGTGTAAATGTCATATGGTAATTCCACTACTTCCTTTTCTAACAATTGATACATTTATGCAAGAAATGTAATATATGCTTTCCAAATGTACTCTTCATCTTTTTTGTCTTGTTATTGGCAACTATATGAGCAACATTAACAACTTTATAGCATTGTATTGATGACATGTTTTGAAATCACAAAACAGGGTTTATAAACATATAAAGCTTTACCTTTTCTTTTATCCCTATTTAAGCACATGAAAGCATAGCACAATCTCCACATAAACAGAGCAAAAATCCAAACTGTCCCTCACACTCAATGAAATAACAACATAAATTATAAAGACAACATACAATTAACAATATTGTGTAAGTTGACAATACACATCCAACAAGGGATGATGGAAGAGAGGAATAACTTGTGTAAGTTATATTTGCCTTTTGAATTAATATCTTATGTAGTTACTTGCCGTCATGCAACTTGTCACTGATTGCTCTAAACTTGTCACTGAGGCAAAATTGTACTTTCATGTTTGAAATTAATTGCATCTCTAGTCTCTTGAGACTTCATTGCAATCTAATGATTCCAATGACCTGATTGTAATTAATCTTGTTAATTGTGACGACGTGTTGCAATTTTTCCTATTTTTTTTATTTAGCACCGGAGTATAATTTAAAAGTACAAGGAAGAATTAATATAACTAACACACCCCAAGTCCCAACAACGTCCACTATGGTCTTCTTTTAAAAAAGGGAATAATGGAAAAGAAACTCGACCAAGTATAATTTGCTAGTACAAATAAAGCTGTTTGACCAGCTGGGAATGATTTTGATTTGATCTCTACTTGCTTTACTATCAAAAGGGACTCTAAAAGAATTCGGTATATGGTGATTAACCAACGCCTTTTGAATAAAAGAAAAGAATATAATTAATAACCTATAAAGCGGGAATAATTTTCTCAACAACTCCCCTTGGCTTGAAAGCTGCCCTATCCCCTCTATATAAGATTCAACCATTGATCACCCTTTTGCATATCGCAGCCTTTCTTTCTCATATATACCCATCTTCTTCCAAATTCATAGCATTAAAAGGAAAATATGTCAAGCTACGTCGATGTCCCAGAGTCGAGCAACGTCGAGAAAGGAGGAGTTACAGTTGCTGCGGCAAGACCAGGAGGAACTAAGAAAGGGTTGGCCATAATGGACTTCATACTCCGGTTAGGTGCCATAGCCGCTGCTATCAGCGCCGCCGCCATCATGGGAACTGCCGATCAAACTCTCCCTTTCTTCACTCAGTTCTTCCAGTTCGAAGCCAGCTACGATAGTTTCCCCACGTTCGAGTACGTGATGACTTTCCTTTTTCATCTTGGCTTTAATTTGACAATAATGAATTTCACGAGGGAATGAATTATGACTCGCATAATGCAGGTTTTTCCTTATTTCGATGGCAATAGTGGGGGCATACCTGGTCCTATCTCTACCTTTCTCTGTAGTCACCATTATACGACCCCATGCAGATGGAGCAAGGCTTCTCCTTCTGATCTTAGACACCGTATAGCGCTCTAATTAATTGATGAACTCAGTCGCTACTTACAATGATTTTAAATATAGTTTTCTGATATATCTATGTTGTAACAATAATGAATTGCAGGTGTTTCTGACGCTGGCTACTTCTAGTGCTGCTGCATCAGCGGGCATAGTATACTTGGCACACAATGGTGATCAGAACACAAACTGGATTGCCATCTGCAATCAATTTGGTGATTTTGCTTGGCCACTAGTTCAGCTGTGGTTGCGGCCTTCGCTGCTGTGGTTATCTTGGCCTTGACCGTTGTCATGTCTGGTGTCGCTCTCAGAAGCCGCTAGCTAGTAGAATTAATTAATGACACTAGATTAAGCCTTCAATTTATAAGTACTTAATTACCCTCGTATTCTATTGTTATGCTGTTCCCGGTTTATCTATCTTCTGGTTATCAAGTTCTCAAGTTGTGTGCATGTATACGTGCCGTTCAAGCCATGTCCATTTCATGATTAAGTACTTACCAGGAAAATGTTGTAATATTCCTAGCATATAATATAGCTTCTTTTGAGCTTATATATGAAGTATAATGTCACTTCTTTTCTGCTACTTTTCGTACCTTTCTCTAATTAATACGATCTAAAGTCTTAGTTTTAACATAAATTATAAAATCTATCATTGAGATTGATATAAATTTTTTAGATTACACTCTTAAATCTCAATCTTTCGTCAGATTGGAACTTCCACATGTTCTAAGTTAAAGAACTTGGACGGGATAAGTAAGAATTTAATCCTAGTGTGTATATACATGTATGGTAATTTTTTATTTTTATTTTTTAAAAAAAGTTAAGCCAAGCTAAGGCATCCACGTAATTAAAAACAAAAACAGCCAAAACCTTTTTAAATACATTATTACTTGAACAAAGAATACCTTACTAGATCAAGACGACTTCCATAATGCTACCTGCAATATATTTTAACTACATTTTATAATAATTGGAACTAAGTGCATAATATATATTACTACGTGCTTTCATTTCACCATGAAAGCATATTGAAATAAATGTATGTATAGACACACATCACACCACTGATTGAATTGTTCAATTGTACGTTTTATTATTTATTTATATTCAAAACGAATGAATTATACAATAATGTCTTATTAATATATTCCTTCTATTATCCCTATCATCTCGATCCGCTATAGTACAAGGACCATAATATATATATATATATAGCCGAACATGTATAAATAAAACCATGTCTTTAGTCACCGTTTTCATCCCGAATAAGCCCTCCTCCGCAAGTGGTCCTCAGCAATCATCATCCTGATTAACTATGAGCAGTCAACCTTAGAGGTGGGTAAAAACTAGGTGGTTTGGTTCAATCTAGTCCAAATCCGAGCTGGTTTGATTTGATATAGTCCAGTCTAAATAAGCAATATAATAAAATCGGATTAGATTGGACCACATTGACTGTCGAGTTAGACTGGTTCTAGACAGACCACTTGGACTAGTCCAAGTTGATTTTTTTTAAAATATTTTTGTAATTTAAATGTTACTTTTTTATTTAATGTTGTTGTAGTTTTTTTTAAGGATTTATAATTAAGTTTTATTTTTTATGATGACTTTTTATATAATTATAGGTATTTTTATTATCTTAATCGTATTTATCTTGTTTAAATATTTTTTCTAACATATATTTTTTTTTTGTTGATTGTTGTTGGATATTCTTATAGATTTATGATATTTTAATTTTATGTGACATGTTTTATATTATTATTAGTATTTCTGTGGTTCTAATTGTATTTACTTGGTTCAATTAATTCTGCCTTCCAAAGAAGGAAAAGAAAAGGTAAAAAAAATTAAATTTAGGTCCTACACTACCTAGACCAGTTTAGGTAGTCCACCAGATCCAGTCTGGTCCAGGCCAGCCTCAGATTGGTGCTGGACCAGACTAGACCACAATTCGCTTTATAGCCCAAGGTTCTCTCCAAACTAGATCTCAGGTTGATGTTAAACTCAATCCAGTCCAGTCAATGCTCATCCTTAATCAAAGTCAAGTCCTTTATGTTTTATTTCCTTTGTATTACCAAAAAAAAAGAAAAGAAAAAATCTTTAGGACTTGAAAATAGCACCTATCTGAGCGGAGTTGGTACATCATCGTCAATGCATGGTGGTTTATTTTTCATTTTATTTTGCTTTTAAAAAGATCATCACCTGACCTTAAATACAAGCGTAGTATTGACTGATTAAAAAATTTCAACAAGCGAAGAAAAAGCATTGACTTAATTAAAAGAAAAAATATTCACACCAAAAATAAAATAAAATATATCCAAAAAAAGAAAGTTGGAAATGGTTGATTAAGTAGAAGTGTGTTCATATAAGATTGACATATTTTTTTAATCATTCTCAGACCTCGATCTCTACTAATTGCCTTGCCATATATATGGATCAGGTGAGACTTCATGGTCATATAGTGGAAACGGTTTGAGTTTGACAACAACTCCCCTCAGCAATAAGCTTACTTTTCAGTGACGATGCTCTAAAGCATCAGCTAGTTCTCTATATATAAAGATCAAGCCACGAAGCCATTTTCATCCCAAGCATTAATCTCTATTCATACATTAATATTCTCAAACTCTTATAGGAGACCGATCACCTTCTCAAAGCCAAAAAATGTCGACCACCATCGAAATCTCATCAGAGAAAAGCCACGCAGGCAAATCAAAAGCACTAGTTCTTGGATCCCCACGTGCGGGAGGTTGGAAGAAAGGGATAGCCATAATGGACTTCATTCTGAGGCTGGGTGCCATAGGTTCTGCTTTGGGTGCCACCGCCACCATGGCCGCTGCCGATCAGAGTCTTCCTTTCTTCACTCAGTTCTTCAAGTTTGAAGCCGCCTACGACGACTTCCCTACTTTCCAGTAATATCAGATCATGATCATCATCCCCCACATTCCACACACACACTTTCCTTTTTAATGTTGGAGTTAATTCTGAGATAATAATGCAGGTTTTTCGTCATTGCAATGGCATTCGTGGGTGGCTACCTGGTTCTTTCTCTGCCTCTCTCCATTGTAACCATTATACGTCCCCATGCTGTAGGACCAAGGCTTACCCTCATTATCCTTGACACTGTAATTAGCCTCTCTCTGTGTGATTAATATTCAACCTGTACTTGCGATAGGACCATGAAGAAGATGATATATGGATATATATTAATTAAGAATTGTGAGTTAATTAATTCATGCAGGTGTTTCTGACGCTGGCGGCTGCTGGCGCGGCTGCATCTGCTGCCATGGTATACTTAGCACACAATGGGAGTGAGGACGCCAATTGGCTTGCCATATGCGGTCAGTTCACTGATTTTTGCCAGGCTACCAGTGGAGCTGTTGTGGCCTCCTTCGTTGCCGTCGTTTTCCTTATCCTGCTGGTTATCATCTCTGCTTTGGCTCTCCATAAAAAATAAACTCTGCCTGCGTATAGCTGAGATTAGATATATCATCAAGAGCTTGAGTTACGCTCCTATATCTCTTTCAAGATGTGCAATGTTTCTCTGAATTTAAATATTACGGCGTTTTCTCAAGAGTCTAGCTACCACTTTGATTTTTAAGTATCTGTCCAAAAATTGGTTTTTATAGAATACACTGGCCTCATATAATCCATAACCGCACCCACTTAAGGAGATAAAACTCTAATTTGTTGCAGTGGTCATCTTCTTCTTCTCTTTCTCTTCATATTGATCCGCCTCTATTACCATTATTTTATATCATCGGCAAGATATATGATCAATAGTTTCCTTTAATACACTATCCAACAAAAACTAAGGTTTAATACGTACATTGCTTCGATAGCCGATAAAAAAGGACACTGTTTCGAATCCGCACTATTGGAACATTCACTATTTCACTATGCGGTTGCCATATTAATAATTAATCTTCCATTATGCAAGCATTCACAATAGTAAAGCTCTAGACCCCTTCAGAATAACAAGCAAAAGCTGACCAAAGTCACCATCCATCAATACAAATTTTCCACCAAAAGGATTATTAGACTGCATAATATCCTTTAAAGTTCTGTTAAATGCTTCAATACAATAACGTTGAACCATAGGTGCCTCATCCCATATAATAACACTTGATTAGCTCCGCCAACTTAGAATTTTATTTAATGTTGAACATTGAATTTTCATTTACTTAAATTGGTATTGCAAACCTGGAATGAGCAGTCCTCCCATACTGTAATAATGTGGTTGCAGTAACACTTGATGCAACAGTAAGAACAATTTCTCCTTTTGCCCGAAGTGTTGAAGTAAAGGCAGACCGTCTTCCCAGCAGTCCCTCCATAACCATATACAAAGAAGAATCCCCCAAACTGCAGAATCTAATAAAGCCATTACTAATCAAAAATAAACTTTTGATCTACATTCAATGAATTTATGATCTGAATTGATTGTCACGCCACCTCAACCTTGTCATAATTTAACTCTTGCAGCACCAAATGATTAGTAACACCAACCATGACATTGATATAGACAAAGCAAGTGAAGGAAAATCTGAAATACTCTTCCCATTCTGCTGTAATAGCCTTTCAATCTCTATTAGTGCAGCTTATTCTTTTTCAGCTACTGAAATTTGTACACGTACGGTACCTGAGTATAAAAAAAAGTTAGAACCAATATGATTTAAATAATATGAAAACATAAATAATAAACAACTAAAATACTTACTCGCAGACATTGGATCATTATGTGGGAATTGGGATGTATAATAAATCTTCAAATGTAATGTCTGAAGTCTACTGCCAAACAATCTCAGGGCGATTTAGACAACTATACAAAAGCATACTTACAGACATCTTCCTCAATAGATATATTCAGTGTCATCATCAATTACCTATAGTCTCGTATATTTTTTGAATAAATCAAGGACATTGTGATTATCATTAACAATACATTTAATTTAATGTTTGTTTATCGATTTTAGTTATTTTTTCAATTATTAAATATTTTGAATATTTTTTGTCCATCTATTATTTTGTAAATTTAAATTAAATTAAACAACTGACATTTACATCATTCAAATATTAAAATTATCTTTTTATTCAATAAAGCGAGCGCACATATATAAAGGGTAAATGATTTTTCCAGTTACTGGAGATAAGTTATCTCCAGTGAGTCTCAAAACTACGTCGTTTTAAATTAATGAAGGGTATTTCCGTAATTTTGCACCCTTCATTGATTCACATAATATTACAAACACACCCTTCATTAATTCAAAATGACGTAGTTTTGGGGATCACTGAAGATACTTATCTCCAGTGATTGGAGAAATACTTTTCCCATATATATAAATAAAACCCTAACCCCTAAAAGCCCTGAATGAATTATAGGTGTTAATAAATCACCTACATGGTTTCTACTAACTAGTACTACGTATCACATTTACTTTACTTTCATATTTTCAACCATTTGTAATCACCGACTAATATTATTTTTCAAATTTATAGATCATTCACATTTCTCTTTTTAATGGAAGGGTCCGTGCATTGTACGGGGTAATCCGTCTAGTTACAAATCAATATCCCTTAATTTGTGTGTATCGCCAAAGAAATTCATTTCTCACCTATATTTATGGAAAATTAAAAAGATTCTTTATAAGACAGAGTATTATTGCAATTTCTCTTTATATACTATTGTCTAATCTAGCTAATATATAATGAGTAATAAATAAATTAGGTAGAACATTATATTGATTTGATATTTAATTTATGGATATCGAATGGTATTATAATATTTGAAATATTTAAATTAAATTCTATATTCGGTTTGTTTGGTGACGTTATTTAAATTCAATACATATATATATTGAGTGTAAATATGATATCGTTACTCAAATAATGTACAATGGATTTACAAGTGATTGGAAGGGAGAAATAGAATGTACAATTCTATCCATTTTTGGCCATAAGATACAAAGAAAAATATAAATTTATGACCGTAGAGAACCATAGAATGATCGTTTTTGTTTTTGTTTTGTTTTGTTTTTTTGAATTACAAGGCGGCAGGCACTAATGGCCTGAATTACAAGGAGCGGGATCGAACCCATGACCTCCCACTACTTGGGGAGTACCCCATACCACTAGGCTACAAGGCCTTTGGTGTTTTTGTTTTTTTTTTTGAACACTATAGAATGATCGCTTGAGACATCCATTTTTTTAGTTTGTAGAAATAATAATAATTGTCCGGTCTTCAGTGTTTACTTCTACATTTTGGGTCGGCGCAGTTTCGTTGTAGATCAGGGGAAGACCGAAAATCTACAAGGGGACGAGTGGGACTCAATCTGTTATACGGTTGGGGTCTCTTTCTTCTCCTCAAGTCCAAGTCTCCGCCCCGTCTTCTCTCTTCTACTGCGTTCGCTGCTCTATAGTCATCTTTCACAGTGGCAAGGGCTCAGGGTTTTTCATCGTCGAACGAAAATGTCTCAAACCAAGAAATTGACGCCGAATCTTGATCACCAGAGCACGAAGATGCTCAATCTCACCGTTCTCCAGAGGAGAGATCCATTTATCCAAGAGATTTTGTTTACCGCCTCGCATGTTTCCTTCTACTCGTTCAACGTCGAAAGCAATCAATGGGTTCGTTCTTCATTTTAATTCAGCTTTTTCCCTTTGGGCTTTGGCGCCATGGAAATGTTTACTATTTTAGTTCACAGTCTCACTCTTCCACCGTTTTTGTTTGGCTTAAAATGTTATACGCGCATAAAACTTGTTCCACTTTTTCGAAACGAATGGAAAAAAACATTTTCATCTCGCGAGATCTTATGCTTTTCATTATTCCGAGTTCTTCATTTTGTTTTCTGTTTTCTTTTTCGTTTTTCGTTTTTGTTTATCCTCCCGGATCCAATAGTATTTTGAAGTCTGATCATCAAACTTTTATCTAATGTTTGCAATTATGGGTGATTATAGAGTCGTAAGGATGTTGAAGGATCTCTCTTTGTCGTGAAGAGGTGATAAACACTGACTCTTTCCTGTCTTTATTTATTCTGTAAATGCTGTCGATTGAATTCATGTAGGCGTGGATCACCGTGCTTTTTGCTATCTTTTGTTCAGGAATGCAGAACCGCAGTTTCAATTCATAGTAATGAACCGCCGCAATGCAGGTTCGCTAATTGTAATTGTGCGATTTGGGGCTTGATATGTTTATTTATTAGGACAATGAGTCTCATTTGTTACCGATGCTCGTGGTATTATCACATTATATGTTGTTATAAAGTTTAGGTGTTTTATTTTCCAATTGCTGAGTAGCATGGGAGCAGATATTATTAATGTGGAACTGGAGAAGTGTGGTATTAAGCGCGGTCATGCTTTCTAGTGATTAATGCCATTTTTAACAGTGAACACGTCGAAATTTAACTTCAATATCCTTTTTTCTCTGTCCATCTTTCTGTTTTTTTTTCCCTTTTTGTTTCTTATGTTACTTACTCCCACCATTTCATATTATTTGTCACAAAAATGCTATTTTCCATGTTTCGTAATACTTGTCAATTTTAGATTCAAGAAAGCATTAGATTAGGAGTTGTGTTGATTTAAAGGAGACTAAGGGCATTTTAGGAAAGTAGTAGATTACTTCTACAAAATCTAATGTTATTCAATGAT
This sequence comes from Acacia pycnantha, assembly GCA_025563575.1. Lineage (NCBI taxonomy): Eukaryota > Viridiplantae > Streptophyta > Magnoliopsida > Fabales > Fabaceae > Acacia > Acacia pycnantha. The sequence goes on from JAMWYP010000117.1 coordinate 895,995, forward strand.
CTTATTGGTCTCTGTAAAAATTGTTAGTTTGACAACTGACAAGTAATATGAAATGAAGGAAATATGAGATATCGAATTAAATTTATCCTTGGTACTGGCTGATTGGAAGAATGAATTATGTTTAGTGACCAGTACCTGCCGTGAAAACGAGTGAACGGTTTCTTCTTTGCACCATCAGATTGTTATGTATAGAGAGAGAGACTTGTTGCTTGAAAAACACAAGCCATTTTGTATGTGGGGCAGTCATTGAACCTTTTATACAACCTCTAGTTTTATTTGAGTTGAAATGTGTACATAAGCTTGACAAGCCTCGCTCCATTGGCTTGTGAATAATGAATAATATCCCAAATACGATACATATTGTACAGGCATATATAAATTATAATTGAAAAGCTTTGTGAAGTATTCACTAATCATGTACCTGTATGAAAAAGTTAAAATAATGCATGTAATTATTCAATGATTCACATGTATTGTAATTATCTCTAACTAGTGTAGGTCTTATGACTTCCATGTAGTTTGAAACATGAGCAGCTTATGTGAGAGTTTTGACTTGTTGCCTGAAAAGCGCAAGCCATTTTGTATGTGGGGCAGTCATTGAACCTTTAATACAACCTCTAGTTTTATTTGAGTTGAAATGAGTACATAAGCTTGACAAGCCTCGCTCCATTGGCTTGTAAATAATGAATAATATCCCAAATACGATACATATTGTACATACATATATAAATTATAATTGAAAAGCTTTGTGAAGTTTTCATTAATCATGTGCTTGTACGAAAATGTTAAAATAATGTATGTAATTATTCAATGATTCACATGTATTTTAATTATCTCTAACTAGTGTAGGTCTTATGACTTCCATGTAGTTTGAAAAATGAGCAGCTTATGTGAGAGTTTTGATGTTATATATAGATTTTAGAGATGTAATGAATAGGCTGTGCGCAGACGTAATACCCAAGCATCCAAATTACCTAGATGGACTTGTTCGTCTAATATTTAAGCACATTCATTTTATACTCAAGCTTGGTCTTTTTACAAGCCAAATAGCTTGGGTTGTTGTTGCCCCCACTTATGGGCATCATCCTCTTGTGGTCTCCTTTCACTTTTGAACTGGCACTAATTCCCGCTGATTATCGATTGCCTCCTTTTGGAGACCAGGCATCTAAATCACTATGTATTGTTGACAAGTGCTACTCCCATTGCAGTAGAACCCTAACCTTGAAATTCCATTTACTGTGCAATTCTGTCGGGCATAATGAAAATATTCCATTTGATTGCTCTACATCTTTTCCTAATGGGATAAGGCTTGTTGTTGTTGTTGTTGTATTGCTTTGGAACTTTTATGTGTTGCTACTACTAGTTATTTCCATTTTAAATACCAGATTATGACAAGGTCACGCATAAACTTCTTTAAAAATATACCCTTGAGAAATAATTTCTGGTACCAACTCTGAATCCCAACCTGCCATATTGGATTCAAGATTGGAATAAGCGTTTATGGTTAGTTTTGTTTGGGGTTTATTGTTGCTGTGTATTATGCCTCTTCGAACTATTTTATTATTGTCTTGTAAACAATATTTTTAGTTATCAAGTTTGAACTTTGATCTGCATACATTTAGTCTTGTGTCTTTATTATCTGTTTCTACTGAATCACTTTTTCTATCCAAACTTTGTTCTGACAGATAACCTAGTGGAAAATCTATTGGATTTTGAGTATGAACTGAAAAAGCCATACTTATTATATAGGAATGCTGCCCAAGAAGTTAATGGTATATGGTTTTACAATTCAGATGAAAGTGAAGAAGTCGCAAATCTCTTTAATAGGTAATATAATGTTCTTGGTCAAGTCTTTGATGTTTTTTCCTTGCATATTTTGCTCAAACTTTTAATAAATAGCCCATGGATTGCCATCTTGCTTTTCTTTTCTTATTAACACATCTGAGTGGCAGCATGCTTAATGGCTTATACAATTTTTTAACTTTAACAGGATACTTGATGCATACTCAAAGGCAGCTCCGATGACAGAGTCTCCTCATAGCAAATAGTAAGGATTTTGTAAAGGCTTATGAATCTTGTGAAGTTTCTCTGGCCATATAAGAGAAATCCTTATATATGCAGGAGCATAGGAAATTATTTAGCCTCCCATACTTTTTGTTATTTAAAAAATCATTTTAATTTGATGTTTATTATAAATTCTTTTTTTTTTGGTATATAAAATTTTAAAAAATAATCAAGATATTTCTTTGTGCATGTCAAGCGGCTAATATATTTGTGTAATTTGCAGTTTGCACGTGTGTATGTCCTTTTGCTCTGTCCATTTTGAACAAAAAAGAAAAGAAAAGAAAAGTGAACGGACGTTTGAAATTCAAATTCATAATATTTTAGTTGAAATTATTCTGTTGTTCCCTAAAGTTTCACTCAGTTTTCAAGTTGGTTCTTATTGTTGAAAAGTTTGTAATTGAGTCCCTATAGTTTTGAAAGAAATGTCATCCTGTAGAGACTAACAGAGTAATTTAACCAATATTTTACCGCTTTAAATTTTAAACTGTTTGCATGGACATGTAATTACAGCGGTATCATGTGTGGCTAATGAATCATGTTTTGGTACGTCCTATAGTGAATCTGAGGAAGTTGATCAGGTAGCAATTATAGCAGAAAAGCATCTGAAGTCGTCTTTAGCCACCCCTTCCACAATTGGTGCATTCGAAGATACTGCATTTGTAGACTGTCTCAATGTATGTAATCGAGTTGCTCATACATCATAATTTTCTCTGCCTTTGGGTGTATTCTTCTTTGATGCCGATTTGAAGTTTTCTTTTTATGATAAATCTCATAGACCACCTGGTATGAATCTATTATACAGCTTGGATATTGAATTTCTCCTAGGAGTGCCAAACAATTGTCTTGGAAAGATTTGCACTTGTAGCGGAACACCTAGATATGTGAAGCATGCAATCTTGTGATACTAAAACCTAGAAAAAGCTGTCTAGGAAGTACTATTTGTGATAGAATATCAGTTATCGTTCAGAAATGTAAGGTTTATTTATAATTCATAAACATTATTTATTCCATGATATTATGATAATGTTAGAGTCTGCGCAGGTACTAAATAATTGAACTCTGATCTGGGAGAATTAGCAAGATCCTTACTAATTCTACAAGAACAGCCGTCTCCTTAGTAATTAGGCAAGGCCAGAATCTGAACCCTAACTAACTAATAAAGCCCAAGAGATTACTCGATGTTATTTCTCCGAAAATCGTTATGCTTTATTCATAGGCTAAGAGCCTTTAAATAGGACTAGGTTTACGAGAGAGACTCTAATAAGGAATTCAAATAGATATCGATCAATCTAAATCATAACAACTAAATCTATCTAGTTGTTATGATTTTCCTAAAGATAAAGATAATAATAAAGATCTAAATCCTAACAACCAAATCTTATCTAGTTGTTATGATTTCCTAAAGATAATAATGAAGATAACAAAAGATAATTGAAACAGACTCGATTAATTAAATAATCAAAATAAACTTAAATAATAATGAATTAATTCCTAATTAGTTTATTCTTCCTAGAATAAACTAATCCATAGTGATTTGGGTCTCTATCATTTCTCCCCCCTTGGAAAAACGACTTGTCCTCAAGGCGAAAATCAGGAAATTGTGTAGCAACCCGATCATACTCTTCCCATGTAGCGTCCTCCGGCGGGTGGTCCTCCCATTGGATGAGGATTTCCAGTTGCTGAGCTGGGGTCCAACGATGTTGAAGCACCCTGGAGGGTGTGCAGAGGAATTCCATATCATCTGAGAGGGGGAGCGGTGGTGGGGGGTGGACAGCTTGAAGTCCTGCTGCCGGGCAGAGTATGGAAGACCGAGTGGATCTTGGCAGTAGGGGGTAGTTCTAACTCATAGGCCATCGTGCCGATACGTCGCAGAATCTTGAATGGCCCATAAAAACGTGGGGACAGTTTCTCACAACGGGTGCGAGATAAGGATTTCTGACGGTAGGGGTGAATTTTTAACCATACCGCATCACCTGGTGTAAATTCGAGATCCTGCGATGTTGGTTAGCGTGTAGCTTCATACGGTGTTGAGCTTTAAGAAGGTTACCTTTTAGGACCTGAAGCATGGAATCTCGAGTCTCAAGTTGGTCCTCTAGTTCAGCCACTAGTGTTTCTCCTCGAACATAGGGAATTAGTGGAGGGGGGTCACGCCCGTAAACAATCTTAAATGGAGTCGTGTTGGCGGCGGTATGGTATCCTGTATTAAAGGAGAACTCTGCCCAACACAAAAATGTACTCCAGTGTCGTGGCTGCTCATGTGCGAAACATCGGAGATAAGTTTCAAGGCAACGGTTGACTAGTTCTGTTTGTCCATCAGACTGTGGGTGATATGCCGTACTCATGTTCAAATGGGTTTGGCTTAGTCGGAACAACTCTTGCCAAAAGTGACTGAGAAAAAGGGAATCTCTGTCCGATACGATCGATCGGGGCATACCATGTAGGCGGACAATCTCTTGGCAGAATATGGATGCAACGGATTTTGCGGAGTATGGATGAGCAAGGGCGATAAAGTGACTGTACTTGCTGAGGCGATCAACCACTACCAGAATCATAGAATAGCCCCGCGACTTGGGCAAACCGGTGATGAAATCAAGGGAGATGTCCTCCCAGATGCGTTCTGGGATTGGAAGAGGTTGGAGGAGCCCTGCTGGTGCTAAGGTTTGATATTTATTCTGTTGACACGTCTGACATTGCTGGATGTAGCACTTGAAGTCGTTCTTCATTCCCTTCCAATATAATTGATCACGTAGTCGGCGTAGGGTTTTGATAAATCCACCATGACCTCCAGTGGGAGTGGCATGAGCTTCCACCAATAATTTCTCTCATAGCTGGGATTGGTTTGGGATAACCAATCGTGTTTTGTAAAACAAACGTCCATTCGTCAGGTGAAAGGGAGGATGCATATCTGGATTCTCCTGTAGTGCGGAAATGAGGGTACTGGTTTCCGGGTCTTCAAGTAGGGCTTGAGGTAGTTGATCAAATTCGCTGGTTGTGGCCTTCTTGAGAGGGAATCTGCAGCGATATTTTCTTTTCCTGGTTTGTAGACGATGGTAAAGTTAAATGGGAGTAATTTGACCAAAAGACGTTGTTGTGAATTTGTAACAATCTTCTGGTCCATAAGATGTTTTAAACTGCGATGATCTGTGTGTACCACAAAAGGGTTCCCTAAGAGGTAATGGCGCCACTTATCGAGAGCTAGGACCAAAGCAAGCAATTCGCGGTCATAGGCGGACTTAAAACGGTTGGAGAATGAGAAACCTTTGCTAAAATAGGCGATGGGGTGCCCATTTTGCATAAGAACAGCTCCAATTCCATCCATGGATGCGTCACATTCGACTGTGAATGGTAGTTGAAAGTTGGGTAGGTGGAGGACGGGTGTGGTCGTGAGAGCAATCTTGAGTGAATCAAAGGCAGATTGAGCTTGTCCCGACCACTTGAAGGCATCCTTCTTTGTTAGGTCAGTTAATGGCCGAGCAATAATACCATAATTTTTCACAAACCGACGATAATAACTTGTGAGGCCCAAGAATCCCCGTAAATCCTGTACTGATGAGGGGGTAGGCCAATGAGCGACAGCCTTAAAATTTTCTCAGGTACCACCTCAACCCCTCGGCTAGTCACAATGTGACCCAAATAATCAATCCGAATTTGTCCCAAAAAACACTTCTTGGCGTTGGCATAAAAGGAGTGGTGCTGCAGGTTTTGGAACACGGTGGTGAGATGTTGGAAGTGGTCCGCGGCCGTAGCGCTATATATCAAAATATCGTCGAAGAAGACGAGTACAAACTTCCGTAAATAAGGGCGAAAGAGGTCATTCATGATAGCTTGAAACGTTGCAGGGGCATTAGTGAGTCCGAAAGGCATCACTACAAACTCGTAGTGTCCCGAGTGTGTCCGAAAGGCGGTTTTGTGGATATCAGTAGGGAGGACCCGAATTTGATGATAGCCCGATCGCAGGTCAATCTTTGAAAAGTACTGTGCACCTTGCAACTCATCTAAGAGCTCATCAATGTTCGGGATAGGGTACTTATCGGGTACCGTAATTTGGTTAAGACGGCGATAATCAACACATAGTCGCCACGTACCGTCCTTTTTGCTGACCAATAATACTGGGCTTGCAAAAGGGCTGGAACTCGGTCGAATAAATCCACGAGTTAGCAAGTCGTTTACCTGCGATTCAATCTCATCCTTTCGAGAGTGAGGAGAACGGTAAGGCCATAAATTAGGTGGTGCCGAACCCTGTACTAGGAGGATCCTGTGGTAATGCCCGCGAGATGGGGGTAATGAGGTAGGCTTTGCAAAGACAGGAGAAAAGTCATGGTAGATCTGAGTCATGTTGAGTGCATCCTTCTTGGTTGTTTCGGTTTGATAGAACTCATAACTCTGTAGGCATATTGGGATTTCAAGACTCTGTAGGCGTGTTTGGGGAGTATTTGGAATTTCGCCTTACAATCTGTACCTTTTTCCATTTAGCTTAAAAATCAGGAACATTTCGTTCCAGTTGGCTTCGACAGTGTTGAGTGAGGCCAGGCATTTGATGCCCAATACAAAGTCAGATCCTGGTAATTTAAACGGGAAAAAATCCTGTTTGATGATTATGCCCGGCAATTGAACTTCCAAATTTTGGCAGATCTGGTTACATTTGACAATACTGCTATCACCAATCTGTACGCCAAAATAGGGGACTGTTTGTGTGGGTAGGTCCAAATTTCCAATTAATGAGTTGGAGATAAAATTGTGAGTGGACCCACTGTCCACTAACATCATCACTGGGGTCCCCTTTATTTTTCCTTTTATTTTCATAGTGGATGCTGACGTGGAGCCCAAAATAGCATTGAATAAAATAGGATGCTCAGTGTCTTCCTGGTCAAACTCGATGCTGGAGCCCGTGGAGTCTTGGATTGAGTTGCCTTCTTCGTCAATCTCCATTAACGAGAAGGACAATGGTGGGCAGCGGTGGCCAGGCCGGAACGGCGCCGCGCATCGAAAGCAGAGGCCCTTATCTCGCCGCCGTTGTCGTTCGGCATCTGGGGCGGAGATGCGACTGGGGATGATGGGGGAAGCCGAGATCGTGGATGAAGATGTTGTTGAGGGCTTGTCGGCACTGGGATAGGCCGTGATCCGTCTGGGGTAGCGGCTTTCGGCGTGGTCACGACCGGACGACGCGGCGGGGTAGTTGGGTGCTGATCTTGCCGTTGTCGGATTTGCGAACGACTTGGGTTCCTGGGTTAGGTGTAGCTGCTGTTCGAACTCCACGGCAAGACTGGCGGCCCTGTACACGCTTCTTGGCTTCTGGATTCGAACGTCCGATCGGAGTTCCTCACGGAGGCCCATCAAGAAGACTCCTAGTAGACAGTGCTCTGGTCAGTTCGACACTCGTGTGACCCTCTTTGCCCATTCCTGGCGGTATTCTTGGACGGTGCCGGTCTGACTGATCGAACTCAGATATTCATCAGGATTAAGGTACTCCGGTGGGCCAAAGTGTTCTTGTAATGCCTTGACCAAATCTTCCCAGTAGTGCAACGTCATTTGTGAAGAGAGCCAAGAGAATAAATCCAACGCATCTCCTTCAAGGTACAAAGCTGCTATATCTACTTTGTCTTCATCTGGTGTGTGATAATAAGTAAAAAATTTCTCTGCTTTAAGAACCCAACCACGTGGATCCCCATTCTCAAATTTTGGGAAATCTAGTTTCGCATAGGGGCGTCTGTTATGCCGATATGGTTCGTGTTCTCCTTCATTATCTGGGTTGTAGTTCCTGGTCTGGTGGTTTTGGTGCTCGTGTTTCCAAGGCTTCGAGACGTGCAGCGATGGCGGCCAGAGGATCGGAAATTGCAGAAGCAGTGGTTTCGGTGGTATTCGCCATTGGTTGATACGTTTGTAGCCCAAATCGCGTTTCAACCATACAGAGGAAGAATGGCTTTGATGCCAAATGTTAGAGTCTGCGCAGGTACTAAATAATTGAACTCTGATCTGGGAGAATTAGCAAGATCCTTACTAATTCTACAAGAACAGCCGTCTCCTTAGTAATTAGGCAAGGCCAGAATCTGAACCCTAACTAATTAATAAAGCCCAAGAGATTACTCTGATGTTATTTCTTTGAAAATCATTATGCTTTATTCATAGGCTAAGAGCCTTTAAATAGGACTAGGTTTACAGAGAGACTCTAATAAGGAATTCAAATAGATACTGATCAATCTAAATCATAACAACTAAATCTATCTAGTTGTTATGATTTTCCTAAAGATAAAGATAATAATAAAGATCTAAATCCTAACAACCAAATCTTATCTAGTTGTTATGATTTCCTAAAGATAATAATGAAGATAACAAAAGATAATTGAAACAGACTCGATTAATTAAATAATCAAAATAAACTTAAATAATAATGAATTAATTCCTAATTAGTTTATTCTTCCTAGAATAAACTAATCCATAGTGATTTGGGTCTCTATCAGGTAAAGATTCTATTAATGAGGTACTCTGATTGTGTCATAGATGCTGATCTTACTCAGACCTATAAAAAGAATGTTAGGGGGACACAAGGGTCAGAAAAAAATGTGTAGAGTGGCTTTAGACTTAGGCTAGACACATGGGTCACTTTTCACTTTTAGTTGCTACTAATATTTTGTCTCTGAAAGCACTCTGACTTGGCTCTGAGAGTCAGAAAGAAGTGAGGAGACTGCTGGTCTTTCGAACACAAGTGAGGGACCTTGTTTTGCTTTGTTGTGTTCAGTTTCATTGTGTTTTTCATTTTGTATTAGGAAATAGGGTTTTGGCCCGTATCAGTGATGTTCCCTTTTGTAACACTGATTTGGTTCTAAAGCATTTATTAGCAAAACCTCAGTTTTCCCCTCAATTGCCATCCTCTTGCATTTATTTTCCACTGTTGCATTTATTTTTAGAGCAGAGCTCTATCAGATTGACATTCTTCATTACATTCAGCAGCCAAGTGTTTGTTTGAAGCACTGTATTTGATGGAGAATGGAAGATTTATCCTTGAAGTAGGAAAATTAGTATTTAATTAAGCTTATTTAATGTCTAATAATTATCTTTATTTTTAAATGTCAGTTTATTTTTTTAAAAAAAAAACTTGTGAATTAGGATTTAGCTTATCCCCTTTAGATGATTATTATTATGAATAATAATTATAGTTAGGACTTTATAATAGCCCCAGGTTTCCTCAATTCTAATGAAGTTGAAAACTGTGCCATCATCATCTTCACTGGAAGTAGACATTATCCACTGCGATGATTAAATATCAGATTTATTTTGCTTGCAGAAAATGTAGGGCATATGTTTAGAAGGAGTTGAAAGTTTTATTAGTTTACGATTGCACCCTCGAAGATGGTGCTATGTTGTCCAAATGTAACGCTATTCTACCTGGAAATTTTAAATTAGTGCAAGTAGCATTGGGCTTGAGGAAATTAGTAATGTATTTGTTACATATTTTATTACCATATGTTTCCTAACTATGCAGTAGCAATTTTAAGTATTATATAGACTTTTGATGTGGATTAATTCGGTAAGTGTTGATTAAATAATTGCTAGGATACAGGTTAACTATTATGCCTGCTCTGTGCGCTCATGTTATGCTGTTTAACTGTACCCAGTTATGTTACCTCAGAAATTAATGGATTTAATCTTTGCAGACAGATAAGGTCACTGGTAAGTATACTTCAAATGTAGAAAGTTTAAGTTTGCCCTACCATTCTGGAAATGTTGCTTCTGTTGCTCCCAGTGGTGTGTTTTCTGCTGCCCCATCTATGAATGTACCATCTGCTTCTCATTCAGCTTTGCTGCCACCACCCTTCCTACACGACTCTTTCGATACAAGCAACAGGGGCAGTCAAAACGCCAATCTTTTGAAGCCTTCTACATTTTTTACATCCCATCTCTCTCCAGCTGCACCTTCTGCGCCCTCTGTACCTTCTGTGCCTTCTGCGCCTTCTGCAGCTTTTCTTAAATTCCTGAATCAGCCACACCAACATGGCACGCCGGTACCTCAACCTGTTCCTCCACCAATTCCACCTCCATCTCTTAGCCCAACTAATACCTTTACCCCCAACAAGCTTGTTATCAGAAGAGAGAAAGTGCGTGATGCATTTTTATCACTTGCTCAGGTAATTTTATGGTTTTATCATCTGTTCTATTCCCCCCCAAATTCCTCGTTTTCCTCATTAGATGTTTCAATATGTTAACTGATTTTTCTGTTGAACACTAACAAAAGAAACCATAAGAGGAAAAGCTGATTTTTGGTCAAGCTTGTGGGATAAAGTTTAGGAAAAAGTACCCATAGGTCCTAGATGAGAAAATTAATTGCAAATAAGTCCCTTGAATTTCATTTAATACTAATAGGTCTCAGGAATTTATATTTACTAGTCAAATTTAAAATTTTTAATGTTTACAAATCAAACTTTCATATTTACAAGCCAGGTTATTTCATTTACAAGTCAAACATGTAAATATTAAATCCCTTGAGACCCATGAATATCAAATAAAATTCGTGGGACTTAACTGTATTTAATTTTCTTACCTAGGACCCATGTAATTTTTCTTAAATTTTAATTTACCCTTTAAAATAAAGATCAGTTTTGGACAATTTCATTGGCAAAAGAATGGAAATTTCAAAATTTATATGTTTCTATTTAATTATATCCTTGTTTGTATTTTTCAATTATAAAATGGTTCCGTATGTTCTTCCTAACAGCATTTAAATGGTAAAAGATTGGATGTTGTTTCAACAGAGAGAGTGAAAAGAATGTATACGTTTTGTTTTTGTTCTGTTGGAGGCTTACTATCATTTTATTTTAGGCCGCTGCCATGAGATTTATGAAGTTGGCTCTCCTCTAATGAAATTTCCTTTCCCAGGATGATCAATTCATTGACATGGTGTTTCAGACATTGCTAAAGCCGCACCATTGATGAGTAGTTTCAAGTTGGAGTTAAGGGTTGTGTATGGACCTGGTTCTGTATATAGTGTTATACTCTTTAGGCAGGAATACATCTCTTGGTGTTTAATTCAAATTGATTCCCGTCTATCCTAAGCTTCGTCGATTACTGCTAAGGCATACCCGTAATGGTTGGACTTGTCAATAATTGTTTTGATTTTGCGTCAGTTTTGCCTTGTGCGTTTTAGTACTTCGTATTTTTGGTACATACATAAGAGTTCCTCCATTGATTGGGTGTTTGACCATGACCTCGCCCTCTGCCATTTTGAGTTTTCGACCGATGCTTATGTGTACAACTCATCAAATCAATCTCTCTACAAGTCATCCGGTGATCAAAGATATGTAAATGATCTCTATTGCCGAGTAGTGAGCTAGTTTTTGTATGCTTGAAAGTCATGTTTATACAGTTTTTGAAGGTGCTGAGCACACTGGCTGGGTGCAAACAGCTCAACCACAGGTCTTGAACGGCGCGGAATTTGTTTTGGGGGGCCAACAATGGCATGGATTTAGTTGGCAGTAAATTTGATTGGGTTGTCAAACAAAAAAAACCTATTAATAACCAACATAGAGTTGATATAGCGTGGTAAGGTGGGAGTAGATTATCTCAGTATCTACTCCCTCCTCATCTCTCAATATCTTCCATCTCAATCGTCCAATATTTGATGTAAGCATCTAGAAAGAGATACGTCATCTATTTTTAAAATTTTCATTTTTACTGCATGTAGTAGTTTTTACCGCATGCAATAATTTGAAATAGATGATGTATCTTTCTCTAAACGGTTATATCAAATATTAGACGACTGAGATAGAAGGATACTGAGAGATGAGGAGGTAGCAGATATTGAGACAATCTGCTCCAGTTGTAAGGTCCCACTAGGTCGTGTTTCAAGTTTGAGTTTTAAAGGAGACACTTGTGATAGTAGGGTTAGCCATGAACCCTAAACGAAGATACAGATGATAATATGAAAACAACTATTAATATAATATTTATATGAAAAGTATTCAAAGTATAAACAATTTGGCTTCACTTTATGTATAGTTCAATTTTTCTAAACATTTTAGTAACAATTTAAGTAATGTTTTAATCATTTTTTAATCTTTGTATTACCTAGTGAAATGTATTTAATTGTACAAAATAAAGTCATTCTAGCGTGTTAAGGCAGTCAGATATTAACAAATTATTGGTTGAAGTGGTAAGTTGCCTCACAAGTCCTAGTAAATCAACTTGGTTGAAATGGTGAGTTGCCTCATAAGTCTAAAATAATGAAAATTGTTTGTACTTTAAGCCTCAAAGAGAAACTCTTGACCAAATAAAAAAAAAAACAAATAAGAAAGGCAAGTAGCAGATCCTATTTTGCAAAGATCCTATTTAAAAAACAAATAAGAAAGGCAAGTAGCAGATCCTATTTTGCAAAGTTCTCTCTCTCTCTGTGCGTGCGTGAGGTTTTTTTTTTCCATATCCAACCTTCTAAAGTAATTTGTGGTGCGTCCAACAACCTAAAATATTTTTTTAAATGCATCGAAAATCCTAAAATATCTACTAAAATTTTTTGTGGCACAATTTTGCCCTAAATTATTTATTTTTTTCAAAAGAAATTTAAACATTGTCATTAATTCCCAAAACCCTTTTAAGTGAAGGTGTATCCAACACTTAAAATACTTTTCAGTAGCAATTTTAGGGTGTTGGACACACCTTAAAAATATTTTAGGATGCCAGACACACCTGAAAAAACTTGAGGGTGTTAAAGGAACCGCAAAATACTTTAGAGTGTTGGACTTATATAAAAAATACGTTAAGGATACACCACAAATTACTTTTAGATATTGGATGCACCTAAAAAATACTTTAGGATGCAGCTAGACGCACCATTTTATTATTTATAATTTTATATATAGCATAGGCTATAGATTTTCAATACCGTTCTACTAAAAGAAACGTCTACATTCAGTATCTTGAACAGAGGCATGTATTTGACCAAAAAAAACAGAGGCGTGTATTAGGAGGATAGATGTGCCTTAAAAAGAAGAAGTATCAAGAGCGAAGCTAATGGAGCCCAACCCAAAACTTGCTGGGCTAGGAGATGTCAACGAAGCCCGAGTACGAATGTATCCCTTCCCCGGTTTGCAGCTCTTGGCAGAGTCCTACTTTCCACCTGCCAGGTTTTCTGTCTCCACCCCTCTATACTCGCACTGCCGTTTCTCTGCGTTTTCCTATGGCAGCGATCACAAGATTCATTGGCACCCGTTCTGCTTTGCCTCACTTCTCACTTGTTTGCCCTGCTCTCAGTAGAGGAATTGCCTACAAACTCTTCGTTGGAGGTTTGCTTTCTCTCTCTCTCTCTCTCTCTAACAAACATTTTTTCTGTTTGATGTGAATTTTAGAAGGGTTGCTTCAGAATGTACATTTGATATTGTATGTGTTTCCCGTTAAGACAAACTAGTTGAGAATACTTGACCAAGGTTGCATGTATTTCTCAAATTAAGATAAAGTAAAATGAGTAGATAACAAAAAAGGAAAAAATAAAGGTTATTTCTGTTATGGTTTTCTTTGTTTCAGGCTTAGTTTTTTCATTTTATGAAGGATGAATCATGGACATATGGAATCTGGAAATGGAAGTTGGGGTAGCTTCATTGATTTTATATTTTACATAGATTATCGAAGCTTTCATTTATCGTTGTTTGAGAATGAGCTTGTGGCTTTAGGTAGAAACAATCTGTGTCTTTAAACTGAGGTGAAATTTATTTCGAATTCAATTGAGGTAATGTATGTTACTCACTTGGTTCCTCTGTGGCCTTGCAACATTGTTAACCTCACGAATTAACCTTACAATTTGTTCTAATTGCTGTTGGACACAAATAATATAATTGCCTCTTGGGAGGATCATATGGTTGAACTCCTATTAAATCTGAGATCGTTGTTTTCTGCTGATGACAACAGTTGCATTTGATTTCTGTATTGGCTTCCAATTTAAATGCACATATTCTATCAACCTTGTAAAAGGATATTTGATGTCGGAGCTGTGTTCTTCACAGTATGCAGGACTTGAAGGATCTAAGATATCGACTCATGAACAGTATACATACCTGATGAATACTCATAAACGTTTAAATGATCTCTCAGAGGAGAGAGGAATAGATTCTTCAGCCCTCTTAGCTTTCAGAGAATAGAGAGAGCGATGGTGAGAGTCCTCAGAGAGAATGCTAATTTCTAGACTGCTGGGTTTTCGAAGTATATTAAAATATCAATATTTCTTTCTCCTACTGAGCATCTATATTATTGTCAAATCCTAAAAGGAAACCACTAACAACTAAATGGGCTCATGTGCGACCCAATCTACACATAAAAATAGGGTCCGATATTTTCTGTAGTTAATATTAGATCAGGGCTAGTTGCTGAAAAATAAATATTCCCATCACTTAACTGATGCTGATCCGCATACTTATTGAATTTAACAAATTTAATCTAATAGGATTGTCGTTTCACACAACGGAGAAGGGATTGTCAGAAGCATTTTCTGATCACGGTCAAGTTGTTGAAGGTAGCTTCAAGCTGATTACTGCACTAACATTTAGCTACCCTCTGTATCGGCATGTTATGATTTGCTGGCCTTTGACAAATTTACTTTTTCAGCAAAAATTGTGATGGACAAGGCATCAGATAGATCAAAAGGGTTTGGGTTTGTCACCTTTGCTTCAGAGGATGAGGCTGAGAATGCCATAACAGGGATGAATGGGAAGGTGATGACAATACGTGTATATCTTTATGCTTTGTCAATATCAGGTTATAACTTAGACGCCAGAACTGATGGATGTCTGTCTTAGCAGGCACTAAACGGTCGTGTTATCTTTGTGGATTATGCAAAACTCAAAACCAATATCCGTGATGGAATGCCAATTGCTAGAGGACCTCCGGAACCAACAGCAGACTGTTAATTTATTTTTATGAATTTGTCTGTCCTGGAAGCTCGGGTGCTTTGTTGATCAAATATTGCAAGAATTGGCGGATAGGGAAGCTGAGATTTGAAATCTCTTGAAGCACACAACAGTCCGAGGCATTGTTCTTGCTCCTCTCACTCAGGCTCACAAAGTGATTGGAGGACTTTTGTATTAGAATATACTGGTTTTGAACTTGTAGGTTGGGATTTTATAGCAATAAGCGAAAGTACAAGAGAGGTCCCTGTATTTCCCACTGTTGTGTTCCAAATGTTTGCTTGTGTAACTAGATGGGGGAATCCGAGTATTGTAGCAAGTTGGATTGTTTATGACATGTGAACAGTGTATCTTTCTATAAAAGTATTAGGGGTATAGATGTTATGATTGTTTTGTTAGTAACAATATGCACAATTTTGCTGCAAAAATGAGTAAAATATATAAATATACTGCTTGAGTTGTTAGGGAAGTTATAAACCATCATCCTCAACTACGATATCGTGATTTTGAATGCGTTAACTTTAAAATAGTACAAAAGATAACAGCATACATTGCATAACAGTTGAAATGGGCATTAAAGATTCATGTTACTTTCGGCAAGCGGGGAATGCTTTTAGTGTTGTATTGTTTAGAAAAATAATTTTAATGAAGCCGCCGTCTGTGGGGATCGAACCCACGACCACGTGGTTAAAAGCCACGCGCTCTACCACTGAGCTAAGACGGCATGTTGTTTGAAGTTATTTTAATTATATATATTTCTATGTGTATATATTATGATATTCAAAATAAGTAGGACAATTAGTTGTATGTTTATTTTGATATTAAATATAAAATTTCAGTTTTCATTGTCTACCATATTTTTTTTTTCAAAATACGCGTATAAGTATAATTAGATTCTTGTATAATACTTCATCTGGTCCTTATTATAAGACACCAACTAACTTTTCTCACAAACCAATAAAAGTAGTTAAAATCAATAAAATTGTCCTAGAATCTAAATAATTTTCAATATTACCCTTACTAATTACACTAGACTCTAATATTATATTAATTATTACTCTCACTCACTATCCTTATTAATTATGGGTAGATATGGAAAAAAATGATTAATGCTCATCGGGAATAAGCAAGTGCCTTATAAAAAGGACCAAATAAACTTGCTAGTTGGTGCTTATAATAAGGACTAGAAGGAATAAGCAAGTGCCTTATAAAAAGGACCAAATAAACTTGCTAGTTGATGCTTATAATAAGGACTAAAGGAAGTGTATAAGATTTGTAAATAATAATATAATACACGCTTGTAAATGGTTAAAAGAATATATATGTTAGAAATATTGGTGCATGCAGTTTTATAAGTAACTAACTTACCCAATTTCATTTATTTACAAAAATTGGTTTATTAACTTTTATATTTAGAATTTAAAAGAGTATCAAGTTTCAGGATACCATCAGCTCCAATTAACTCATGTAGAGTTTAAACAGGACTGCAATATAATATCTATTTATTTAATGCCTGTATGGCTCTTATGTTTTTTATATATATTTCATATTGATAAATTTTTAAATAATAGGAAATAGTAAAACTCTTTTTAAAAAAAGACAAAATGATATTAATAACCATGAAGTTTACAACAAATTAAAGAAACTAAAATAAGATGTAACTAATTAAGCTTATCTAAATCATTAACAGTAACAATGGTAATATGAAAGGAAAAAAATTCTTTGAGCTTATACTGAATGTCCTAAATCACGACATTATTGCTATCTCATTGAACTGTTGTTGTGGAAATAAAAGCTTTCCCTAAGCACCAGATCTTCAATATGCAATTGCAGTAAAAAAAAACAAAAAAACAAAAAAACATTTTTTGCCTTTAAATCCATATAATTGAAGTTCAAAGACATTTGTAGTAAAACCAAGGACCATTTTGACATTACTTCATCCAAATGAATTGTGCGTGACATTTTTTTGACATTCCTTCTATTCTTAAGTTGTGCAAACTGATCATCCAATCTTCAGTGTTGAATTCATATATATTCATTTGCAGAATTTTGATTGAAGGCTTGCTTCTATCTTCTATGTGAGTATGATAGTGAAGTATTATAAATGAAATCTTTCCTTGAATTTTGTTGATTACTTGTGAAGCATGATCTGTATGCTCATGATGCACAACATAATTTCTATTATACAAGATGATATTTGTAAGAATGATAATGCTGTTTAAAAGAGTGACCTCTCCGTTCTTATATACAAGCTTATGGAATATTTCAGCCATAATTTAGAGTCCCAAAAGGACGATGATTGAAATTGAATTGAGAAATTGCTTTACATAGGGAAACTCTTTAAAAATGTTTGAATTCATGATTATAATCAAGGTCTTTTCTGGTCAATAATCCCGGTGTTTTTTTTTCTCCTTTTACCTACTTTCATTTTCTCTTCGTTAAAACATATTATATATTGGCGGAATTACAATAAGGTCCATGTGAAAAGAGTTGATTACCTAAAAGTCCAATAATAATTTAGAAGTGTATAATGACAATTGACAAGCACTGGTGTAACAGTGTAAGGAATGATTCCTCGTGTATTTCTTGATAAAGAAATCCTTCATTGGGATCTCACTGTAATTTCCCTGATATTTATGTTCCCCAGACGCGCCTAAGGGTGAAAACTCTGCAATTAGGCAAAGATAAGTATCCATCGCAACTGATCTCAAGCTCCAATCATCATAGATCGACGTTGACCCATCGACATCAAAGATAAGGTTGGTGCGGAAATTGAGTTTTAACTAACTAAGTAAATGCACCTCCAATGCAGCAGTGAACACGCATCCAAACAAGTGGTGAGAATTCATTATAAGGAATAATTGGCTAAAGCCTCGACATGCCTTGTAAGTTGTATTTAACTCTGTATATTCCACAAATTTCAGCTCAATTGGATGTTTATATTTTGAGATACACTCAAACTACCGAAGGTTGGTCTGTTGTGTAACGTGAATTGCACTGTCAACTTCAACAATTTGTTTCTCTCTCATATGAACTAATTTGGACTTGAATTTGGTGTCCAAATGACGAATTGGGAGTCTAGGTTCATACAAAATTGGTTTCACCTCAACCCAACATTTGGTTTGAGAGATATCATCAAAAAACCGAACGTCGCTCATGAAAAGCGCAAAACAGAGGCGAACAGAGTAGGATGAACAGTGAATTCGAAATGAAATATTCATTAATTATGCGATGCACTGTTCACGCTTTCTTCCTGTTCATAAATGGATATTGCATGGTTCATTTCTCACTAGTGAATTCCATTCTTTTTTACAAGGAATCAATGAATTCCTTGTTCGCACCCTTGGAACTAAGATTCCAACGCGTGCCCAGTGGTCAAAATGCAAGTCATAGAATTTCTTCCACATCTGCACTGGAACGACCTGCTTCCATAGGTCAAGCATTCTTGGGCAGTCGCGTAGTACATGTTTTTCGTTTTTCGATCTATCATTGATTCTGATTGATTTTTTTTTATTCACTAAACTAAACCAAACTACGTCGTTGCTACTCACTGGAAACAAGCTAACCTCCTGTCACAGGATAAATGATTTCCCCTGGTAAGAATGATAATACTATTTAAAAGAGTGAACTCTCTGTTCTTATATATAAGCTTATGGAATATTTCAGCCATAATTTAGAATCCCAAAAGGATGATGATTAAAATTGAATTGAGAAATTTCTTTACATAGGGAAACTCTTTAAAAATGTTTGAATTCATGATTATAATCAAGGTCTTTTCTGGTCAATAATCCCGTTTTTTTGGGAAATTACAACCGTGTCCCAAGCATGATAAATAAATACAATGAGGTCCCTGAAATCACCAAATTACACAGAAATCCCTAGGGACTTTTTTGATATTATTTGTATGGAAACAAAATCTAGGTTTTTAACGTTTGTTGTAAATATGACACACTTTCGGTTGTAAATATAACTTTTTCTGTTGTAAATTACCAAATTTTAAATTGTGTTGTACATAACTACATATAGCACTTCATGTTGTAAATATAGAATTTGTCTGTTGTAAATGACTTCTGTACGTTTAGGGACTTGAGGTTGAAACAAAATTCAGGTTTTTAAAGTTTGTTGTACATACGGCACGTCCTGCTGTGGATATAGCTTTTATTGTTGTAAATGGTCAGGTTTTTAAATTGTGTTGTAAATATAACACTTTTTGTTGTACATATGGCATTTCCTATTGTTAATACAAATAATATCAAAAAAGTCCCTAGGAACTTCTGTGTAATTTGGTAATTTTAAGGGACCTCATTGTATTTATTTATCATACTTGGGACCTGGCTGTAATTTTCCCTTTTTTTTTTACCTACTTTCATTTTCTCATCGTTAAAACATATTATTGGCGGAATTACAATAAGGTCCATGGGAAAAGAGTTGATTACCTAAAAGTCCAATTATAATTTAGAACTGTATAATGACAATTAACAAGCACTGGTGTAACAGTACGTAAGGAATGATTCCTCGTATATTTCTTGATAAAGAAATCCTTCATTGGGATCTCACTGTAATTTCCCTGATATTTATGTTCCGCAGACGCGCCCAAGGGTGAAAACTCTGCAATTAGGCAAAGATAAGTATCCATCGCAACTGATCGTCTCAAGCTCCAATCATCATAGATCGACGTTGACCCATCGACATCAAAGATAAGGTTGGTGCGGAAATTGAGTTTTAACTAACTAAGTAAATGCACCTCCAATGCAGCAGTGAACACGCATCCAAATAAGTGGTGAGAATTCATTATAAGGAATAATTGGCTAAAGCCTCGACATGCCTCGTAAGTTGTAATTAACTCTGTGTGTGTGTGTGGGTATATTTTGAAATAGACTACAATGTTATGGCCGTTCCCTTTGCTTGTGCCTTCTGACCATTTATGTGAGGCCAATGGAAGGAAAGGGAAAAAGGTTGGGACTTTAATTAGATGAGTGTATAGTGATGGATCTACTTAAGTAAGACTAATTAAGGAATCTGAATCTGAAATGATAGATTCACCACAACACCAACATGGAAAAGAAGGTGGCAAACGAGACCGCCGCCAGAGCCACGCACATCATGTCCAATCTCCCTTCTGCCCTCACCTTCTTCTCTTTTCTCTCCTCCTTCTTACTCATGAACTCCCTGTATTTCTTCCTCGCTTCTTCCTCCGCCTCCTCCCCCACATTCTTCTTTCCCCTTTTACCCTCCATTGTCCTCTGCATACTCACCAAACTATCCATCCCGTTCAGGTGCATTCCCTCCATGTCCTCCACCTCCATGCTCACCTCCCTCACCTGCATCTCCCCTCCTCCCGTCCCCCCGCACGTCACCACCAACCGGCACAGCGCCAACTCCGACGCCGATCCTTTTTCTCCCGCCAGAACCGTCGCGAACCGAACCTGAACCTCGCCGCTCAGCCAGTGACGCTTCACCGATACCGGCTTCTGGCTCGATAAGTTCATGGCGCGCCGTCCCTCCGGATCTATCACTATCCAGCTCAGCCTCAGCTCTTCGTACGCGTTTTCTCCTTTTGGGCATTGAACGGGGGTCTGAACCACGTCCTTGGGATCCAGCAGGTCCAGCCGGAACGGCGAGCACCTAAACCAATCGGACACCGTTTCGGTTTCTAGAACCTTGGAGAATAGGAGTCGTTGGCCGTAGTGAAGATCAACGGCGGAGATCAGCAGGGGCGTGCGGTCTGGATCAGGGCGCACGTTTTGAGGATTGCAGAGTAAAGCGGTGGAAGAGTCGGAAAGGAAAGAGCGGGAAGCATGAGGGAAGGTTGAGATGATGCGGGCGACGAGAGGAGAGCTGGTAGAAGGCCACGTGTATCGGCAAACACTGGCCCACAGGTGTTCGTCGCTAGAGAGGGCGTAGAATTGGGAAGATGTGGTGGCGACGGAGGCGAGGGCAGGGCCGTGGAGGCGCGTGAGGATGTGAGCTCGGATGATGTCCTCAGGTACGGCGGCGATGGTGGTGCCGGAACTGCAAGCCATGTATTAGGAGATTCCTTTCTTAAACCAGTCGTGTTTTGTTTGTGGAGTTTCGGGGAGACTTGGGCTTTTATATACGAATAAGATAGGCTGCTGATATTACACTTGTGGCTTGGCACGTTTAATTATCGGTATGGGGTGAGGTGGACCCCGCAGGGATATCTATAATCCCTCCTGATTTGATTTCTTTTATTTCATCAGTATGTGCCCGGTCATTTAATGAGGATAGGAGCCTGATTTAATTTCAAAGAGAGCTGGCTCAATTAATGCCTTTTTAGTTTTATTTTTATTTATAAGTCTAAATTAATTAATTTTCATAATATCATATAATAAAAAGAGTTGTTAACTCATCAATTATGAGTTAAGTTTCTCATTTTATCTTTGTTTAAAGTCAACATAAATAGATTCTTTTTTATGGTAATTAATAGGGACAAAAAATAAAAAATGTATTTAATGTTCTGAAATTGAACTTATAATAAATACTAATTTTTTTAATTAAAACAAATTTATAAATAAGATAGTAGGAGAAAAGGTGTGTGAGTCTAGATTGAGAGCTTGCGGACCGCAGAAAGTGAGAACAATCCATAAAAGCATCGTTTTCAGGAACCAAAGTAGTACTGTATTATTCCGAGCAAAAAAAAAGTAGTACTGTATTAGAAAACTATTCATACTAGTAAAACAGTGATGGGCCATGTGTATGTTTGAATTAATGGTAGAAAATACTTTTTCAATATGATTTATAGTATATGAAGTAAGTTTTAAAAAAAAATTATTTTAATTTATATAAATATATTTTTCTAACAGTAACTATTTCAAAATGGTTTAGCTTTATCATACACTTGAGCTAAGCGTGGTTGCCTTCTCAACTCGCGTCCCTCCGTCATCTACCCACTTTCTCTGGAGTCTATATATATAAAAATAAATTACATGGTGTCACCTTCGTTGATTTTTATATTTTTTTCATTGTAAATTACATATTAATACTATATAAGAAGTTGAAAGTGGGTTCCTGCATATCTCATCCCACGTCACACATCACACTACAATATTATTAATTATCTCATCTACTTGCCCTGTTTAAGGTCAATGCTGCAAAGGTGAACTGTGTTACGGAAGGCGACAACACACTACCCCTCAAATCCACATTCCCTACTCATCAATGCTCATCCCCAAAATGAATTTTTTTATTAACTTTTATTTATTTAAATTAAGTTGTATTGAACAGTTTGAGTTTGAGAGTAATTTTTTAACAACAGTCAACATCTCAAATTAATTAATTTTTAATACATCTAGTTTCATAAAATATTTTTTTTAGTTAGTGAATGCTATTGAAAAAAAATTTTATGGTGTTGGATGCACTCAAAATACTAATAAAAAATATTTTAAGATACTATTTAGTACTGGAAAATATTTCAAAATACTGTGTCATATTGGAAAAATATTTCTAGTTGCTAGATATACTAGAAATTAATTAATTTAGGATAATAGGTGGCCAAAAGACTTTACAATTTAATTCAAATAAATAAAAATATATTTAAAAAATTTAAAAAAAATTCCCTCATGAGGGATGACTGATGAGCATGCCCCACTCAATCCGCCGGCCGGGCATGCGGACCCTACACATCCAATCATATCATGACAAAAAAAGGTTCCATATGGCTTACATCGGTCCGCGTGTATGACTAAATTATATTCATGTCGGTCCCCCGAAAATACACATATACGGAGTAATATATATTTATAAAAAAATAAACATAATATATATACATACATATATATTTATATAAATGTTATTCACTAATCATAAATAGCATACTCCTTCTGGTCCTAATTATAAGACCTAATTGACTTTTTTTGAGAAATTAATAAAGATAATTAAATTACTTTAGAATATTTTTATTTTCATTTTATCCTTCAAACTATTTAGTTTGACTAATAAACTAATATGGAGTATAATCTAAGGATACACAACATATGAAATGATTAAGTAATCTATTTAGCTTCTTTAATCTCTCTATAAAAAGTCAACTAAGTCTTATAATTAGGACCAGAGGTAGTAACAGCTTCAAACATTTTCAGTTTATATACAGGTATATACAAACATATATATAGTGGAAGTGGGGTAGCTAAATCCTGAGAAATGCTTAATTGGATTTAATTTAGTATTTAATTCATATATAAAACTGTTAAATATAATCAAATTATAAAATTTAACATGGGTTTAAAATAAGTTAATACAATTTTATAAGCTGTAAACCTAAAAATGATAAACTAAATGTATAAACTCATAAGTTTATCTAAGTTTACAACTGACAGAGATTGCTAGTGACTTAATTTGATTTTGCAAGATATAAATATAAAAATAGTAAACTGGGGGAGTCAGCTCGTGTTAGTAATTTAGTTTAATTACTAATTTCAATTTTTTTATATAAAACATTATATTAAAATTGGAGTAACTTGTCCTGTTCGACCATATAGCTGTTTTTTTTTTTTTGCTCAAACTCAATAAAACATTCAAACTTTAGAAAACGTGTAAAAAGGAAACATAAACGAAAAAAATAAGGTTATTATTCAAAAGTATCGTTTATCAGAGGTGACTTGACTGTTGGCCTATTTCATTTGCATATTAAACTCGCTAGTAACGCGAATCGCGTGTGACGTGCGGGCGATCAATATAATAATAAAAGGAGAAGTGTTTCTTAGTGGGTAGGCAGCGGACAAACTTAGTCTGGGTTAGTCTTAATGTTAAATATAATATATTTTTATATTTATTAATCTCTTCTTGTTTATTTTTAGGGTTAACTAGCAATAATACATATGGGCTTTGCCTCTGTGAGCGCCCAGCACCACGAACTTTTTTTTGGAGCGAAAGTACACATGAGGTTACCTATTGGGAGCAAAAGTCACACCATTCCTTCATATAGTGGATGTTGATCGTTAAGTACCCTTAATTGACCGTTAATGATGACGTAGACGTCCAATGAGATTAATAAGAAGCCAAATGGAAAAGAAAAATGCTGACTAGGAATCTGCTAGAAAGTAAATAAATAAATAAATAAAATTAAACTCTCAAACTCACTCCATCGGCTTCATTCATCTGGGAAAAGAGGAGTAAATTGCTGCAACATATTCTTCGCCACTTCATCTCCTTCTCCTTCTTCTCTACTCAGCACAGAACTGTGAAACAACACCCTGAAGCACCACCTCTGAGTTAATCCTCTCCTGGAAAAATCCATCGCAGTTGGTTCGACATGTGAGGGTACAAGAAAAGATTTAAATCTTAAAATTTCCAGCACATAAGAGAACAAAGTCAAGTAATTAACAGTAAATCAACAAAAAGCCACAAAACTCAGAATCAGAATCTTACGACACCAAAAAAAAAAAAAATTCAAAAACTCAGTAATGGATTTAGGGATGGTGTTGTACCTTACGAGACAAGCTCAAGTGAAAGAGGAAGTTCTCTAGAGAACACCTGAATTTTCTGGCGTTCTTCTTCTAACGCTTCAACGTATTCTCGAAACCCCATTTTCTGACGCTGCATTTTTGGTTGATTCTCGAAACAAAAACCTAAACCGTGTTATGAAGGAAGAAGATCAGAAGTGTGAGATGGAAATCTGAGGGAGAAAGAAGGAGAAGGAATATATAAGAATGGCGTTTAGTGGAAGCATAGGTAGATCCGACCCACTTAACAACAACCGAAGAAGAAGGGTTCTTCTGTGAGAGGGAGAGAATATTATGGGATCCAAGTAGAATCAAAATTCGGAATAATAAAAACTTGGAAAAGAAGAGATTAAATTAAAAAGATTTGAATGGAAGAGAGGGAATACGAAGGAAGGTGAAGAAGGAAGAGGCGGATCGGAGGGTGTAGAAGAAGTCGGGAAAATATCTAGGTCGTGGCGTAGCGTACAAAAACGAATCTTTGATGGATATTTAAGAACAATTACCACCGCCGGCGACGCCCATTGTCTCCTCCTCCGTCGGGCTTGGCGAAATCAACCCAAACAAGAAACCCTAATAGGGTTTGGGGTTTTTTTCCCAGATGAATGAAGCCGATGGAGTTTGAGTTGATGAAGCCGATGGGTTTTTTTTCCAGATGAATGAATAGTGTTCGGCGAAATTAATTTCTTTTTCTTTTTTTATTTACTTTCCATCAGAATCCTAGTCAGCATTTTTCCTTCCCATTTGGCTCCTTGTCAGTCCAATTCATCGTCCACGTCATCATTAACGGTCAACTAAGGGTACTTAACGGTCAACATCCACTATATGAAGAAATGGTGTGACTTTTGCTCCCAATAGGTAACCTCATGTGTACTTTCGCTCCCAAAAAAAGCCCGTGGTTCTGGACGCTCCCCAGGGGCGGACCCAGGAAAGAAAATTAGGGGGGCGAAAATTACATAATAAAACCCAGTGGAGTAAACATTTGAAATTAGGGGGAGAAAATTACAGAATTGGACCCAAAGTTTTTGAAAATTATGATTTAACCTCATAAATATTTCAATATTTTCATTGTAGTCCCTCTATGAGACTTTTTAATAGGGACTAAACTAAAACAATTGAAACTTTTATGAGGCTAAATCATAATTCTAAAAAATTTTGGGTCAAATTTTATAATTTTAGGGGGGCGGGGGCCACCCCTAGCCCCCCCTTGATTCCGCCCCTGACGCTCCCTGAGGCAAAGCCCATGTGTATTATTGCTCCTTAACCCTTATTTTTATTATACTTCTTCAACAGTAATCAATAAATAGAGAAAATTAAAGAAGATGACTAAGGTAACTAATTTAACTAACTTTTTTAATCTAATTAAATTAGGTAAATATATCTTATATTAATTATAAAAATAGTAGTTGAATTATAAGCGATGGTTTATTTAAAAATTTAAGTACAATTGTTAAATTTAACATGAGTTGTTTAAAAAACATCAAGTTGCTTTTGCAAGTTTTAATGAAACAAATTGTTTTCTAATATTAATGTCGATCCTTACCGTTTGATTAAAATTTTGCCTCAGTCCTGTAGCTTTGAAAATCATGGATTTTTTGGTCTCTGCAGTTTCTTCCATCCAGAACTTTAATCAGTTCATATAACTTTATGATGAATTAAATCTAACTATAGGAATCAAAACCAAAACTCATTAAAAATATAATAATTATAACAAAAAACTTGTTAAAAGTATAAATAAAAAAACAACTTAAAATGCATATATAATACATAAAATAGTGTAAAAATCGATTTTTCAACAATAAAATCGATCTAATTCCCAATAACATTTGAATTCGTGTTTTGTTTTCTTGTTTTCAAATATGGTTTTATCAATTTTGAGAGGGTGCAATCATATTTATCGAGTGCAACTTTTAATATAATAAAGGAAAACTTGCTCCTTCGCAAACTGTTATCAAGGAAATATCTGGTTTGATTTTTTTTAAGGGTTAAGGTGCGGATTTGCCAACGAACTATTACCCGATGAGCGTCTAGCACAAAAAACAATTGAGAGGAACCGAATTGGCCAACAAACTATTAAAAAGTGAAGAAAAACACAATTTGGTGCAGATTCACCAACGAACTATTACCCCGTCACTGTCTTGGTGTCTCCGTCTTCCATTGACTGTTATAGTGTCAACGACGTCGGCGTCTCCAAAGCTTCCATTGTTGCTGGGTGTTCCACTCACCCTCTTGAACTCATCCAGCAGTCCACAGCTTTCGACCGGCATGCACCTTGCACCCTGGTTGCATCCCTCCGATGCCACAAGCAGCAACCGCCGCTGCCACAGCGCCTGCTCGCATGGGTCCCATCTTTGTTGGTGTTTGTCTTATCCAATACGAAGGCTTAATTGCTCTTTTCTCCAGCATCTCTGTCATCGTCCTATGCCAGTACCTCATATTTTAACGTAATTGTGATAGTTGTTCTTTTTTATCTTTGTTGGTGTTTGTCTTATCCAATACGAAGGCTTAATTGCTCTTTTCTCCAGCATCTCTGCCATCGTCCTATGCCAGTACCTCATATTTTAACGTAATTGTGATAGTTGTTCTTTTTTAATAGTTATTTGGTATATTTTTTTTCACTTTTTAATAGTTGTCCTAACCCAATTTGGTCCCCTCAATTGTCTTTTGTGCTAGACGCTCCTCGGGTAATAGTTCGTTGGCAAATCTACACCTTAACCCTTCTTTTAATAAAGTGGCCTTCTCACAAAATCAATAGCCTCCTTCGTTAGTACAGCACAAAGATGGTAGTACTCCACATAGTCTTGGTAGCCGATGGCAAATCATTATGCATAAGAGGAAATATAACCATCAAGTTATCTTTTTTTTTTTTTTTTTTTGATAAAAAAGTTTTGGAGGGGTTCGGCATCAGTCCCCCACCAAGGCCAGGGCACGGCCCCGGGCTCTATGAGCACTTACTGGGGACTTACGAGATCGCCTACCAAAGGAGTCCCAGCGACGGCAGAGGGGATCGAACCCACGACCCAAGGGCCTAATCCTGGATCCCTTACCATCTAAGCCAACTCACATTGGTACCATCAAGTTATCTGTCATGGTGTAATTTAGCTTGAGGGTTTTGTTATTCACAAGTTCATTTGGCGTTGAAGAACTATGAAGTCATCTGACTTCTACTTATTTTGTTTAAGAGGAGCTTTATCTTGGATTTGAACTTGACTCAAACTTAAAGGATTTGGTTATCACTTTCACTCCTCAAGCGGCTATAATTTGGACCAGTCTTAAGTTTTTTGCTATCGTTTTTGTCTAAAATTCTTGTTTTCCCGAAGCAATCTGTTTTCTTTCATATTATTTGTAATTTTTCTTTCTGTCCTTTCTCCCTTCGAGTACTATGTTTATCGTTTAATATATTATTTTGTCTTTCTATCATAAAAAATCAAGTGCAACTTTTATTTTCCTTTGTTTTTGTTAATATTGGTATGCCTTTTCTTCAACCATAAGCAATCATGCACATATCTTTTGTGCAAATGACCTTCATATTGAACGCTTTTACACATAGTTGATGATAGAATTGCACATAGCTAAAAACGAGTTGTGCCCGTTGAGGTTAATTGCACTAGGTCCTACCAAATAAAAAAAATTGTTAAATGAGGGTGATTCTCAATTTCCCCTTAGTTATTCATACTTTTAACAGGTTTTTATTTTAGTTGTTGTACTTAACCCTCTTAAAGTGGAACTATAACAACCTGAACTAAGTGTATGTTTGAGTTAGGGTTTAAGAAGCACGTTCATACAAATTGAGACAAAACTCCTCTCATATATTTATCTTATATACCGAAAATCATGTTGGAAAATTGATAGGGAAAAACTTTAAAGCCTATAAACTCCGCAAGTATACGGGCCGTATCAAGTAATAAAGTAGTGAGAAAAAGATCGTCCCACGAGGAATAGTACTTCAACCACTAATTCGTTGTTATTTCAGCTTTAGTTGGATCAATGAGTAATAGGGGTGAGTTGTAACCAAACAGAATTTTAAAGAATTTAATCAAGAACAAGCATTCAAGATTAAGAGTCTCAAGAGCGATTGTTTAGAAAAGATAATCAATAGAGAAAACGCAGCTAGGGCATAGAAATCCCCCTATGTTCCTCCAAGTATTTGAATTAAATCCCTAATTGACTATTATTTCCCATGATTGACGATCAATTCTCTAAAATTAGACTAAGTCCCAATGTCTTGACGCTACCTTAGTCCGTTATCTTTGAAAACAACCTAATGTCTTAGTATTGTTTTGTAAAGATCAATGTATTTAAACCAGAATTATGAGATCGCATAAACTCGTAAGCCTATGTCTAGGTCATGAAACTCTATGACGAATTACCGGTTCTAGTTAAATGCACCAACATCTCTATTGTCATACACCAACCTATGAACAATCTAAAAGGTGATCAATCTTTAAGAAAGCTTTAAGCAAAGATAATTCATTCAATCATGGTAAATAACGTTCAATAGAGAATTCAAACAAATACTCAAATTCGCATAGGGTTCATCCTCGCCCTAACTACTAAAGAAGACTAGCCAAGCATTGCTAGGTTAACAAAATAAAAGAAAAGAGATGAAAATCAGAATTGTTCTTGCGTCCTTCTTTCTTTCTTCAGCCGTCTCGTCCTTCTTTCTTTCTTCAGCCCTTTTCTCTCTAAACCTTTGGTAAATACCGAAATTTAGAGAGCATAAGGATGTTTTTTTTTCTTTCTTCCGTGCTTTTTGTTGCTTCTGCGTCTTGTTTCTCTCTGGTCCTTCTTGTGTATCTCCCTTGTTCTTTATATAGAAATTCCCTTAGGCTGACTTGGGCCGTGATCTGATCCTGTCTTAAATAAAAGATATGCAATATCCTTTTGAGATCTCCAATCACCTCCAAATATTTTGTAATCCACTCTCTCATATCAAACAATTGATTCAAATTGATTTCCTTTTTCTGCTCCTTTCTCAATCAGCTAATAACTCCTGCAAGATATATACAATAGTAATAAATTTAATCCAATATATTTCAAAATTGATACTCATTTAATTATAAAATATGCACTTATCAAACTCTCCCACACTTAAATCTTTGCTTGTCCTCAAGCAAAAGAAAGATAATTCATTATCTAAATGAGAATGACATTGTTTTTGAATTCCCTAAACAGCGAGCAGTTTACCACCACACTCGATCATGTTATCAAAATTTATTCAGTTAATGTCTTATAAGACGGGTCACTAAGCCAATAGCCTTAAACAATCTTAACATCCCATGAGCAAAGGCTTAGCCAGTAATAAGTACAACAATAAGATTAGTAGAAGAATATTATTCTACTTAATTCCTCTAGAAAAATTCAAATGCCCCCACTAAACCAAGCTTTGCAATTAATTCCATAGGGATCCTCATGTAAGAAATAACTTTTTTTTTTGAGCCGTTGTAGGTCCCCTTTTTACGCGACCCTGCACATGGGTGATGCAGCACCGGTTACTCGGTTACTCCAACAGGCACCTTAATCTTGAGCCGTTGTAGGTCCCCTTTTTACGCGACCCTGCACATGGGTGATGCAGCACCGGTTACTCGGTTACTCCAACAGGTACCTCAAGAGGCTTTTAGCTCAACTCATAACCCTCTTTGACCTTACCGTTTGACGCGACCCTGCACATGGGTGATGCAGCACCGGTTACTAAGTAGGTCTAGAGACGTCATTGGAGTTGTGTTTCTTTTTTTTTCTTAATAACTCACTTGAGTCCTTTCCCTAAACAAAAATTTTTCTTGGTCAACAAAGGGCATAATCTCATCTCCTAGAGGAATCAGGTATCAAAATATTCAAAACATCTCCAGATTGCTTACAAAAATTCAATGCTCAGGGGCTTAGTTGACACAGTCTTTTCCTTTTTATTGTTTTACTTGATAATACTCTCTAAGATGGGGATGCTCAAAGTTAAGGTTTGCTGAACAAAAACTCAAGAAGTTTTTTCAAGGGAATTCTTTTCAATTGAATAAGAACAAGCAACACTAAAGAAATCATATCCCTACCCCACATATAAATCAGACAGTGTCCTCAATGTTGGAAAAATCAAAAAAAGGAAAGGAACGAGTACTCCCCTGGGGTAGGTCTCTAACTCTAATATGGGGTGCTCTGTCAAAAGTCATCGGAGTGGTCATCGTCGTCCTCTGGTGTGACCGCATCGTCGAAATCGTTGTCGTCCTCAGCTGGTTGACAACTAGTTGGGTCAATATTCTGCTTGATGCAAAGGGCCTCGACCATCCGGGTCAGATAACGCACTTGGCGTTGTATATTTTTTTTTTGCAACCTTATTTTTTATTTTTTTTTATTCTTCTTTTTCCAGAGAGTTGGCGCCTTGGGCACCAACTTTCGGCCAATTTTTTTTTTTGATATTTTTTTTTGCATGGAACTTATAATTTGATCCACACTTTTCTCATCCTTCCTATCCTACGAATAACTACTAAGACTAAATAAAAATGAAAAAGAAAACTTATTGGATTGCCTCCCAATCAGCGCTTGTTTAACGTCTTTAGCCTGACGGATATCACCTTAATTCTCAGCTTCCAGTGCCACGGAGGTTCCTCCTCTGTCAATGTCTCCACCATGGTAAGGCTTCAATCTCTCGCCCATTCACCTTAAAAGCGTCATCTGAACCTATTGGTGCAATGGCAATTGCACCAAAAGGTGTAACCTCTTTGACTACAAACGGTCCTGACCACCTAGACTTCAATTTCCCTGGAAAAAGTTTTAAACGAGAGTTATAAAGTAATACATGTTGTCCCGGATGAAACTCTTTTGGAAGAATCCTCCTATCATGCCATCTCTTGGTTTTTTTCTTGAATGGCAAATGAAAGTGGTCCTTGCGAGTGTCATCATTCAACCTCCTACAATCCACACACATTCTCCAGCCTGCATCTAACAGTTTCACCACCTCCTTTCTCACCACTTCCTTCATAGTCGGGTTAAGTCTCCTGCGGGGCTGCCTTCTCGGTTTCAAATGGTCCTCCATAAGAATTTTATGAGTGCAAAATGAAGGACTAATCCCCTTTAAATCAGATATAGACCAACCTATGGCGATCTTGTGGGTAGTCAAAACTTTCAAAACTTCTCTTCGTCAGTAGCTCCTCAACCTGTAAATCAGAATTCTCCTTTGTAGAAACCTCTTCTTCCACTTGTAATAATTGAGCAAGATCATCCTCCATAGGCTCATCTGAACCTTCTTGAAAAACTTCTTGAATGGCCTCATCAACCACGTCAATTTTGAAGCAGTCATTATTATCAGCTGGGTATTTCATGGGTTGAAACACATTGTAAGTGACTTTCTCATCATTCATTTGAAACTCCATTTTTCCCTGCAGCTACATCAATTACCGCTCTAGCAAGAGTAGCCAAGAAGGGTCTTCCCAAAAGTAAAGGAATTTCAGCATCTTCCTCCATGTTAAGAACCACAAAATCCACCGGAAGATGAATTTGTCCACTTTCACAAGCACATCCTCAATGACACCTTCGGCTTCTTAATGGACCTATCCGCCAACTGTAATGACATCATAGTAGGCTTCATCTCTTTAATTCCGAGAGCTTTTGAAACAGATAAGGGCATTAAATTAATACTAGCTCCCGGATCACAAAGTGCTCGCCCATATTGACATTCCCTATTGCACAAGGAATGCTAAAGTCGCCAGGATCTTTAAGCTTTGGTGGCAACTTAGTTTGAATGATGGCACTACACCGCTGAGTCAATGCTCATTTTCGCCTCTTGCAACTTATGCTTCTTGGAAATCAAATATTTCATGAACTTTACATAATTAGGCATATTTTCAAGAGCTTCTGCAAAAGGAATGTTAATCGCAATTTCTTAAAAATATCTCGAACTCGGCATACCGTTGCTTCGAATCTCGCTTCAACCTTTGGGGATAAGGAGGTTTCGCATAAGAAGGAGTGGGAGACTTCTTTGTAGCTATCTCCTTTGGAACTGCTGCACATTACATTTCTCAACCTCTTCCTCCCCTTTCTCGGACTTGTCCTTCATCTAACAGATTTCTCAACCGGCTGAACCACTAGACCACTCCTTGTAGTTATGGCCTTACAATGCTCCTTTGGATTGACTACAGTATCACTAGGGAAGGACCCTTGGCTTCTCTCTGCTATTTGCTTTGATAACAGCCCAATCTGATTTTCCAAATTCCGGATCGAAGCCCCCTGATTTTTGAAAGAAGACCTTGTTTCATTCCGGAAAGCTTCTGACCCCTGTATGTATTCAGTAGTGGTAAGAGTCAACTGTGCCAAAGCCTTTTCCAAATCAGTAGTGGTGGTTTGGTGGAACTGCTGAGGTGCTGTTTGGGGTTTATAGAAGAAGTTTGGGTGAAATTTCCATCCAGGATTGTATGTGTTGCTATATGGATTAAACTAATTTCTAGGAGGATTACCCATGTATTTTACCTCAGCTGTCTCTTCAGTAACGAATGCTGCACACTCTCCATTAGCGTGTTCCCCTTGGCAAAAATCACAAAGCAAAGGAGGCTGAGAAGTGATAGATGATACTTGAGAAGAGGCAAGCTGTTTAGTGATGGAAGCTAATTGCTGTTGGATCACCTTGTTTTGTTGGGCAAGGTTCTCATTGTGGGCCAATATTGTATTGTAAGAGTCTAGCTGAAGAACTCCCCTCTTTGGTTGTGGAGTAACAGTTTCATTCTCAAAGGACCCCATAGCTTCAAACAACTCCAATGATTCTTCGGGAGTTTTATTTTTTAGCGTACCACCTGCTGCAGCATTAATCATCATCCTAGAGGACGGAAGCATCCCATTGAAGAATATTCTCACTTGATCATAGTCTTGCAGCTCATGTTGTGGGCACTTCCTAAGCAAATCCTTGAATCTTTCCCACGCTTCACAATATGATTCCCCATTGCCTTGAGTAAAGCAATTGATGTCTGAAAGCAGCTTTGTATACTTAGAAGAAGGAAAAAATTTCTCAAGGAACTTTGTGGTAATAATGTCCCAAGTGGAGAGACTTCCATTAGGACAAGAATGAAGCCAAGCTCCCGCTTTCCCGTCAAAGAGAAAGGAAACAGTCTCACACGAATAGCCGCTTCAGAAACCCCATTCATCTTGATGGTATCACAAATCTGCAGAAAAGTCTCGATATGCTGATTAGGATCCTCTAAATCACTCCCACTAAAAGAGCGTTGTTGAACCAAGCTTATGAGGGATGTCTTGATTTCAAAATTATTCGCATTCACAGCAGGATTGACAATGCTAGTTGCAGCCCTGGCAGATCTGTCTTTTAAATTTCAGGATCAAACTGCAGCGAATTTCTATCAGTGGTACCTCGCATAAACAGAGTAGGATAACAAAAGAAAAAGAAAAATCCAATCTAGAGTTTCAATAACTACTCTTAGTGTTGAAATAAAACTATTCCAACAACGGCGCCAAAAACTTGATAGGGAAAAACTTTAAAGCCTATAAACTCCGCAAGTATACGGGCCGTATCAAGTAATAAAGTAGTGAGAAAAAGATCGTCCCACAAGGAATAGTACTTCAACCACTAATTCGTTGTTATTTCAGCTTTAGTTGGATCAATGAGTAATAGAGGGTGAGTTGTAACCAAACAGAATTTTAAAGAATTTAATCAAGAACAAGCATTCAAGATTAAGAGTCTCAAGAGCGATTGTTTAGAAAAGATAATCAATAGAGAAAACGCAACTAGGGCATAGAAATCCCCCTATGTTCCTCCAAGTATTTGAATTAAATCCCTAATTGACTATTATTTCCCATGATTGACGATCAATTCTCTAAAATTAGACTAAGTCTCAATGTCTTAACGCTACCTTAGTCCGTTATCTTTGAAAACAACCTAATGTCTTAGTATTGTTTTGTAAAGATCAAGAGTAAATACCCTTTTTGGTCCCTGGAAAAACACGCTCTACCCATTTTGGTCCCTGAGTAAAAAAAATGTCATTTTGGTCCTTTTTAGGGACTAAAAATGATTTTTTGGGAATTTGTGATGGATTAAAATGCCCACAAAAAATGACTAAAAGGACTAAAAGGGACCCTTTTTTTACTGTTTAAGGACTAAAAATGACATTTTTTTTACTCAGGGACCAAAATGGGTAGCGCGTGTTATTTCAGGGACCAAAAAGGGTATTTACTCAAAGATCAATGTATTTAAACCAGAATTATGAGATCGCATAAACTCGTAAGCCTATGTCTAGGTCATGCAACTCTATGACGAATTACCGGTTCTAGTTAAATGCACCAACATCTCTATTGTCATACACCAACCTATGAACAATCTAAAAGGTGATCAATCTTTAAGAAAGCTTTAAGCAAAGATAATTCATTCAATCATGGTAAATAACGTTCAATAGAGAATTCAAACAAATACTCAAATTCGCATAGGGTTCATCCCCGCCCTAACTACTAAAGAAGACTAGCCAAGCATTGCTAGGTTAACAAAATAAAAGAAAAGAGATGAAAATCAGAATTGTTCTTGCGTCCTTCTTTCTTTCTTCAGTCGTCTCGTCCTTCTTTCTTTCTTCAGCCCTTTTCTCTCTAAACCTTTGGTAAATACCGAAATTTAGAGAGCATAAGGATGTTTTTTTTTTCTTTCTTCCGTGCTTTTTGTTGCTTCTGCGTCTTGTTTCTCTCTGGTCCTTCTTGTGTATCTCCCTTGTTCTTTATATAGAAATTCCCTTAGGCTGACTTGGGTCGTGATCTGATCCTGTCTTAAATAAAAGATATGCAATATCCTTTTGAGATCTCCAATCACCTCCAAATATTTTGTAATCCACTCTCTCTCATATCAAACAATTGATTCAAATTGATTTCCTTTTTCTGCTCCTTTCTCAATCAGCTAATAACTCCTGCAAGATATATACAATAGTAATAAATTTAATCCAATATATCTCAGAATTGATACTCATTTAATTATAAAATATGCACTTATCAAAAATCAACTTCTACCACTATATCAAATAAGCACTAAAATTTCTTCAAACTGCTATAGATTTTAATTTAGCATTAATACTTTATTAAAAACATAAGGAAAAATATTAATTTGGTTAAAAAATTTCTAAGCCATTTATAATTTGGTCCATCAACTAAATTTTGTTTTTTTTTTGCTTTTTGCTCGAAACCATATCTATGATTCGATATAACTTAGTTCTGAACTTTTTACTAGCATGAAACTAAGTATGTAATATTTTTCATATTTATAATTTAATCCTTGTATATATACGTACTATTTTGAGTAATCTATTCTCTATGACAGAAAAATAATACTCCATTCGGTCCTTAATATAAGATATATTTAGAGAGTTGATTTTGGTTTTAGATATAAGACATAGTTTTCATATTTATCATTCTTTTTTTAATTTATCCCTATTGATACTCCTTCAACAATAATCAAAGAGGAGACGGAAGAAGGGAATTAAAATAGATGACTAAGATGTTTTAGAAAATACATATTACATTAACTAATTTAACTAAATTCCTTAATCTAATCAATTTAAATAAATATATCTTATATTAAGAGTGGTGACTCAGAAGTTGGCGGGTTGGGGGAAGCCAGACAAGAAAATGCCGTTATCTGCTATTGTGAAATTGATGGACCATATTTCCCTGTCTATCCAAATGCCTATCCTTTGGATAGGCAGGGAGAGCTCCTCCCCTATGGACTGACTAGATTTAATTTTTTTTATTTAATGATTTTTAAATAAAAAAAATATTAGTTGAGAGACTATCTTTATTTTAAATGTTATAATATTAATTTTTTTTAAAAAAAAAATAGAAAATTTAAAAAATTAAATCTGAACCGTTCAGATTAGATCTGAACGGTGCATAGGATAGGAGCTCCCTCATCCTTCCGAAATTGATGGGGTGGACGAAACAACCCTCGACAATGCCGACGATGACCTCAAAACCACGGCTATCATTGGCAGAGATGACAGGTAGTGAGATTTCAACGACACCGAAATGGGCCTTCTCTTTACCCTGCCGCTGGTGGTGGAGATGATCAAATTAGAACTGGAGCTCTTCTACTTTTGGGATCGCAGATATATCTTATAACAATAGAGACATATATTTTTGGGATAGCAGAGGATATTTCAAAGTACCTTTGCAGTTGAAAAAGTTGACAAGCTAAGGAATAAGGGGCGGGTCTGTTCCATATTCTGCACCACCCAAACCCGGATAAGTCTGGGCTTGTGTAGTCTGCGAGAAAGAAACTAGCCTGGAGTACCGGGTGTAGACGCAGAAAAAAGGATAGGAGGTTGAGTGAGTGAGAAATGAGGCGGTGTGAAGCAGTTGGCGGAGGCAATCAGAGTGAGAGGCTGTACGCGCTGATGCATTCAAGTATAGATAATGAGATAATGGCATTTTCCAGTCTTTGCTCCCTCAACCTGCCAACTTCTCCTTCCTCAAATTCGATTACACACAAGTTGAGTCGACAATTTCTAAAGATGTTCATATTTTTGTTGTTGTCACATTGCATAACTAGTTGATCACTCAAAACAAATTACCCTCCATTTGATCATGATTAAATTATTATTCTCAATAAATTATTAGGGACTGGCTTTTAGGTAAGCGAGTCAACAATTTAGAAATAGGGCTGCACGAGTCATAGGTGAGAGATTGACTTACATGTGATTTAAAACTTGAAAAACCAAGATACTCCATTTGATTTTTAATATAAGATATATTTAGAGGGTTGATTTTGGTCTTAACTCTTAAATAAGGACATGATTTATTTATCTTTTTTTAATTTTCCCCTATTAATACTCTCTTAACAATAATTAAGGAGAAAATAAAATAAGGGAATGAAGGAAAATAACTAGGATATTTTAGAAAATACATCATATTAACTAACATAACCAACTTCACTCATCTAATTAAATTAGGTAAGTATATCTTATACTACTTCGGGTCTTAATTATAAAACAAAATTTATAATGCAATTTGCACCACAAAATTTGTTTTATAATTAAGATTGGAGCGAATATTAAGGCCCTGGTTGTTACAGGAAAGATTTAAGGAATGAATGGAAAGGAAAGGAAGATAAGGAAGGAACTTTATTAATGTGAGTTGTTTGGTATATTCGGGAATGGAACTAAGTTGAGGGAAAATAAAATGTTTGGTATGAAGAAAAGGAAGTTGGTTAAGTGGGAATGAAAGGTAAAATACCTATAATACCCCTGAAAAATAAAACCACCACATTTCTCCCTCGATCTCATCTCTGCCTTTCTTCCTCACTCTCGTCTCTGCCCTCTCCTTCACATCGTCAGTGCCTCTCCTTCACATCGTCGACACCTCTTCTTCATCCATCATCGCTGGGCCCTCTTGCATCACACCACCATCACCAGCGCCTCTTCTTCATCCACCATAAAATGCCCCTAAATTAAAAAAACAATCGTGGAATGATTCTTTTTGTTTTCGCAATGGGACATAAACAAACCCTAAACTAGATGGCGTGAAGGTGCAAATGTAAAATTGAAGGTACACCATGACAACAAGAGTTAAACCACAATTAAAAGAGACCCTTTGTTCGTTCGAACGTTCGAACGACAATGTTACGTTCGAACGTAATAGGCACCCAATCGCTTACGTTAGAATGTAAAATCTGACAGTGGCTTGAGATTTATATAAGCAATTTCACAATCCTATAGACAGAAAACCAGATCACCAGAACACATAAACTATATTATACAAACAAGCAAAGACGCATGTAAAGGGGGAAAATATATTTCATCATGTATTTTAGCTGTCTCTCTCATTTAAACATTTCCTCACTTACCATAACCCACAAACATATGGATTATCGCACCATAGAAGCAACAAGGCATTGGAAAACATTGCGATGAGACGGCTAAAACACTAAACAATGAAGACCCATTGCAACTTACCTCTATTTCACTTTCAATCTGAGGAATGAGACACAATCGGAGCAAGAGGGTCAGCAAAATTTCAAAGAGTTGCTCGACTTATCGTCGAATTGGAGGCCGCTTCGCTTTTTCAAGGAGGGTCAATGGGTTTTGGTGTGCCTGCCATTGAAGCATCGAAGCAAGCGGCCATGAAGAATAAGATTTCACGGTCAATTTCGTGAGATGATTTCACTCTCCCGGAAGATTTAAGCTTTCCCTCCATTTTCGGATGGAATGAAGGTTTTCACATTTGAGGGAATATTGGCAGAAGCGAGAAGTCATCTTTCTGGGAGAGCAGCTCCCCAAACATGTTTTTTTACGAGGGGATCTTGTTATGTTCTCTTTCCATCACCCACATTAGCTCTAACAAACGGGGCCTAAGAATGATACAAAGTTTCCCAAAGCATAAATAGAGGAATGGTATTAGCTTCCCCTTACTTAATTGGAGACGAAACTACTGTTAGCTACTCATCTAGATCATTTCCAGATCAGTACCCAAAAAACACCCTGACGTAATGAAGGAGCGAAACGCAAAAGGAAACGACAAAGGGAAAAATCAAAAGCGAGAAAAGTTGGTATCGGTTGAACTCGGCAGTTGAATATATATATCGGGCAATCGAGGCTAGTAAGAAGCAACGGGGCGGTGATATGTAATTACTAATTACTAATTACTAATTACAGATAAGAATTGGATTCTGTTTTGCGCTCGCCTATGTGGTTTTTCCCTCCTCCCCGTATTCGGATAAAGCCCCCTCCTGCCACGTCACGTACCCCAAAACCGAAACCCCATCCCCAATCTTCGCTCCAGAGCATTTCTCCCATTTATTTATTCTAGTCTTTCCGGCGCCTCTATCTAAATTTTCTCCTCATTTTTTGATCTGCTATATGGCAGTTAAGTTACCCCACAACAGTCCCGTATCCTTCAGGTGATTCATCGTATTTCTCCATTTTCATTTTGTATTATCGAATTCTGCTCCATCGGATTGCTATCCTAGTTGTGTAGTTTTGGACGCTGCTAGGTTTTTACTCGTCTTTTCTTTTTCATACAAGCTATCCTAGTTGAGTAGTTTTGGACGCTGCTAGGTTTTTACTCGTCTTTTCTTTTTCATACAAGCTGTATGGCTTAGCGTATCAGATACTGATGAGGAAGAAAGAAGGCAATTGATATATATATGTGTGTGTGAGTGTATTGTAAATGAAGCAATTGAAATTTTTGCCTGTCAAATGTATTCACCTAAGCTAAGTATTGCCGTTATCTTTTTTCATGGTAGTTGTTATGCAAAGAATTTTTCCGCTTCTAATTTTCTAATGGCCGACATTTTTAGTCCTAAGCGCGCTTTTATTCCTTTAGGCTTCCTTTTACTTTGTAGGATTGGATTATGCAATATCAACCGCTGAGTGATAATATAATTCTATTATATGACACGGTATTAACGTTGAGCACACTTATAACTTTGTCGATTCTATACATGTCAGCGGTCGAAGTATGGTTCCCTATGGTTTTATATATATATATATATATATATATATATTGGAATGAAATTCAGTCATTAGTTTAACTGCTGCACTTTTGTTTTCATCCATTGTCTCCCTTGATGTTAGTTTTTCCAAGGAACTCTTCATTTGTGCATATCTGTGTAAGTCATCACTAATTTCATTTCTTCTGGCAGCTCGTCAAATACCTGGGCGTCACAAAGCCCACACGATTTCCCTTATCTTGGCAAAGAAGCATCTGACTTGCATCATCTTCTTAGCAAATGGGGTAGTTCAAGAAAGAGGTGCCTCATTAGACACGCATTATTGCCAAACAATGACTGTGGACCGGTGGGTTATAGAAAATACTTCTCAACATCTTCTAAACCTAGAAGGAGAGCATGCCTCCTCCCATTTGCATCTGCCGATGATGGTGTGACTGTAAATGGGAGTCCTCAAGCTAAAACCAGTACAGACCTTGAGAAAATGAGGATGAAACTGAATAAGTCATTGGAAGATGACGATATTTGTGATGGACTTCTCCAATCCTTATATGATGCGAGCAGGGTTTTGAGCTTGCAATTAAAGAGCAGAGCTTGTTCTCAAGAGCATCTTGGTTTTCAACTGCATGGCTTGGAATAGATCAAAATGCTTGGGCAAAGACGCTATCATATCAGGTATTGTCATTCATACTATTCAGCAGTTATTGTTTGGGTATATCATTTGTAGTGCATGAGTTACCTTTAGTTGATTTGAAAGTTTGACAAATATGCCTTGCAATAACATGAAAATTTCCCGTGAAGTTCGATAAGTGTTGATAGTAAGAAGAGTGATCTTAAAAATTATTGTTGGTGTTCGAGAGAAAACAAACTATCTTATACCAATAGCCAACCATATATTATGGTCATGTAAAGAAGCTCTTCTTAGTTATGCATGTTCCTAAAGGCGATATCAAAGTCAATATAGTGTATTGTCTATTCTTTTTGCTGTCAATATCCTTGAGGTATATCTAGGACTAGAATGTCTCAGAAAATTTGTCAGTGAGAAAGCACACAGCGCATCAAAAGGCAAGAACTTAACTATCATTCTTTACTGTTAACTTTCAAAAGCACTCATGTAATATCGATACTTCTGTTTTTCTTAATGGAAAGGTCGAATCACAAAACTCTGGTTTTCTCCCGGTAAGGTACTAATTTGGGTAAGCTTATGGGAGGGTTATATGAGAATCTAAGTTGAGAAAAATAAAGATGATATGAGAAAATAAGTTGAGAAGGCAATGAGGATATCTAAGATGAATCTAAATTACTTTGATTTAAAGAGGATGCAAGTATCTCGCTAACTTTTTAAGAACATCCAAATCCTTAATAGAAAGATGAGTCAAAATCTGTAACTCAGCAGACTATTAAAGCTCAAGGAGAATCTCCCAAACCAATTTACTCTCTGAAATATTTCATGCTCTTATTGATGAGGTACTATGCCTATTTATAATAGTTTACAGAGAGAGACTGAAAGGACCCACTTTAGTGGTAAGGTCTATATAGGAGATGTAGGCAACCAAAGTTAGCACCAACAAAGACTAACATGCTTTAAGGTTGCAGGGGGTTTGACTTTCCTTATTTGAGTAAGTTTAGGATATTAGCTTGTCGTAGGGTGGCTGTTTCTTGGGTTACGTGAAAGTGTATGTT
Source organism: Acacia pycnantha (assembly GCA_025563575.1). Lineage (NCBI taxonomy): Eukaryota > Viridiplantae > Streptophyta > Magnoliopsida > Fabales > Fabaceae > Acacia > Acacia pycnantha. The sequence continues at coordinate 937,487 of JAMWYP010000117.1, forward strand.
GTGTCTACTTTGTTTATATTTGCCGTTAGAGGCATTAGAAAAGGGATTCAGAAAATTAGAGTATGGTTTTGGAGAGGGAAACCAGGTCCTGTTTTGTTGATCTGTGTTCATTCTTGGCTGCTTAGGGGAGTATTTTGCTCTTCCAGCAGTTTGTATCTCTGGTTATCGGTTAATATATCAGATATTCAGCATTTTGGGGTGCTATTTTTGTTAGTTCCTAACAAATTGGTATCAGAGCAGTGAGGTCCTAGGAAGAATGGAGGAGAGAGATTTGAGTGTACTCGGTTTGAGAGAACTAATTCAGATGCTAGATGCAATCCATTTACCACCTGCAGAACAATGGAGATGGAGGAGTAGAGAAGCAGATGCAAAACTCTCGAGGGGTGGAGTTCAAGAAATAGAGGAAGAACTTAAGGATGTTGAGGAAGAACTTAAGGATGTTGAAGAACACTTAAAGTCAGGTCCTTTTTCAGCGAAGAGGAGCTTGAAGAAGTTGTCAACGGCTACCCAAAAGAAGAGCCGAGACTCGAAGGTTTTTCCCTTGAACCGAAAGGGAAAGAAGAGAAGGAAATTGAAGCAGAGGAAAACGCGTTACCTCTTCCACATGATGAGGATGCGAAAGAGGAGAAAACTGAAGCAAAGGTTAATGAGGAAGAGAAAGAAGAAGAGAAGGAACCTACAGAACTTAAGTTATTAGAAGCAACCAAAACAGTGCCATACATTCCCAGAGATGTTCGACGAGTCCGAAGGTGGTCTTTGCAAATAGCGTCACAAACGAACCGTGCGAAGAAAGATGCTGGACAGAAACAGAACTTTGGAAGGCAGGACGATGACGGACAGAAACAGACGAACCGCGCGAAGAAAGATGCTGGACAGAAACAGAACTTTGGAAGGCAGGACGATGACGGACAGAAACAGCGTTGTGGGAGGCAGGACGGCAAAGAGGAGAAGGAGAGGTGGAGATTGGACCGGGTTAGGTTTATTAATTGCAATAGAAGCCCAAAAATAAATGACTGCAGTTGTCTTGGGTCCAATGGGTTATTAATTTATAAAAGAGGGACAGCCCAGCCGTACCCTACATTCAGTTTCAGAATTATGAAGCAGCTAATGGGCTTGGGCCTTAAAGTGGGAGAGAAAACCCTAATCCTTCAAAGAAATAAGGTTGCTGCCTGCCGCAAAACACCCATCAGTGCAGCTCAACCTTTTTTCTCACTCACTACCCACGTGGCAATAGCGAACAGAGAAGCCCCCCCGCCTTTAGTGTCCTTGCTCTGGTTAAGTAAGACAGCATCACGCAAGCCAGCAAATAGGGATGTTGCGCAAGTCACTTCTCCATTCATAAATTGGGGTTTGCATGGAGAAATTTTTTGTGTTGCTGAAGCGTTTGAAGAAACATATTGGAGAGACCATCAACCTAAGCGGATTTCACTTAGAGCAATTGTCGCAATGGCCGAACCAGGTATGTGTTTCCTCTAACTGATGCTGAAATAGTAAAGCAAAGGGAAACAAAGGAGCTTGCTTACTATGGGTGGATGTTTGAGAAATATAATTGGTTTGCTTCATCCGAACACTCCAATATGGCATCTGTTAGTTTTGTTCTGGTTGAAGTAATCTTTTGGGTGGACAAGAAAAATGAGGTTGAATTTACCAAAGACATTGATGTGTGGGTTGGTGCTGGAAGTGTTTTGGGAGCAACCAGCAAAGAGCTAGAGGGCAAAATTAATAGAGTTGAACCTGCTGAATCAAGCTTCACTAATATAGAAGATCAAGGTGTTGTTTTAAACTTTCTTGGGAAAATAAGAACACCCTATAGTAAGAATAATAGGCAGCTTCAATACTCCTTACAAGCGGAAGAAGAAATTGATAAAAGCGGAGATGCAAAGAATCTAAATACAAGTATTTTGCTCTCTGGTTCATTGGTTGCTGAAGTACACTTCAAATATTTGCTTTCATATCATAAGCGTTGTAAGGTTCAGTTCTCAACTATAGAAGTTGAAGATATTACCCAGGATGGCGTAAGAATGGCATGAATATGCAAACAGTTGAATTGGCAGTTATTATTGTATTTGAAGCAAAAACTTTGACAAAGTTAGGGATGACTTTATATCTGCACAAGCCTGATGAAGATTGTTTGAAGAACCAAAACCGATGAAGTGTGTTCTAGAGTTGTTCAACTCAACGCAAGGTTCAGCTACTAGTCTAGTGAGCCAAAACCAGACTCCACTGAAGAGCTTTCGGTTGAATTTCTACCTCTCACCTTGAGGACAAGGTGAAGCTTTTAGGGGAGGGTAATGAAAGGACCCACTTTAGTGGTAAGGTCTATATAGGAGATGTAGGCAACCAAAGTTAGCACCAACAAAGACTAACATGCTTTAAGGTTGCGGGGGTTTGACTTTCCTTATTTGAGTAAGTTTAGGATATTAGCTTGTCCGTAGGGTGGCTGTTTCTTGGGTTCGTGAAAGTGTATGTTGTGTCTACTTTGTTTATATTTGCCGTTAGAGGCATTAGAAAAGGGATTCAGAAAATTAGAGTATGGTTTTGGAGAGGGAAACCAGGTCTTGTTTTGTTGATCTGTGTTCATTCTTGGCTGCTTAGGGGGAGTATTTTGCTCTTCCAGCAGTTTGTATCTCTGGTTATCAGTTAATATATCAGATATTCAGCATTTTGGGGTGCTATTTTTGTTAGTTCCTAACAGAGACTCTAATTCAAAATTCAAATACGAAATTTAAAATATATCCAAATATGAAATTCAGATAAGGCCTAATCCTAGATTCTAGCAACTAAATCTATCTAGTGGGATATTCCACTTATTTCCTAATTTCCTAAAGATAATAATAAAAACAGACTCAATTAGATAATCATAAAAACAGACTCAATTAATTAAATAATAATTATAGAACCAGCAAATAATAATTGATATTATTCTTCTTTGAATAATATCAATTATTATTTAATTGGTACTCTATCACTCCCACTCTCCACCCAAAGTAATTGAATTGACAAAACTGCAGAAGGAATTATTGGAGTTATTGGATTGGCAGTTCTTTATTGAGTCCTCTCGTTTTACCTTTTCAAATGTTTGCTAATTTATGCTCACTATTTCCATTTGTCGAAGTAATGCTTTATCTTTCTTGTGTAATAAGTTGACTTTATATTTTTGCTCTTATGAAAACTCTAAATGTTCACCTTCGGGTTCAGTCTTCAGCTTTGGGCAATTAACTGTTGTTGTAACTGTTTTAAGAACTTAGGACTGGTTGGGTCCATCTCATGCTCTAGATAACCATTCCTTGAGGAACTATCATACTCAGACAAATGTGAAACTTTAATATTGTTTGCATTAAGCTAGATATTGCTGATGCACTTTCCTTCCATCATAATTGAATATGGGTAATGTTTCTTCTGTTTCCAGTGTTTTAAAAGTACTGTTACAATTTTCTCACCATTGCCACTAGTCATTTCTCTGTCATGCTAATTGTTTCGACACAGTCCATTATTTTTTCAAAACTCAGAAAATGGTTGCAATAATTCTCTCAGGCTGCTGTGTACTCCTTGCTGCAAGCTGCAAGTGAAATTTCGTCCCTAGGTGATCGTGGAGACAGAAATGTCAATGAACTTGTTCAACGAAGGTAAGTATTGGGCTTAGTGCTGCATGCTGAATTTATATCAAATATTGTTTATGTGAATCTTTGGGGAAAAATACCACTCACTTATCAGAAGGAAGTAGACATTTTATCTGACAATATGTGCCTACAACAGCTAGCGTGCATCTTAATGTTGAATTCTGTATCTCATAACTTATGCTACATTATATATTCAGTGAAATCAACTATTTATCATTATAAGAATCATTTGGCATAACTTTATGTGTGCATTTGTTGAGGTTGAAAAATTGTGTAGTGCCTTTCAATTGGAAGTGCTTTAGTGGATGGACTAACTATGAATTTCAGCTAGTTCAGGTTGTCACCCTTACTTGAAAGTGCTAGTGCTTATGTAACTTTCTTTATGAATGAATAACCAATTTCTATTGAAGAAAAAGTTTGTGCTGGAAATCGATATTTCTGCTTATTTATTTATCTATTTTGTCATAACCGTGTTTCTTAATCAATCATCTCTTTGTCTTTATGTTTAGTTTAAATATTCTACACTATGCAATAACTGATTTGCGGTTTAAACTTGTTTAAATGTTGCATTGGTCCAGTTTACTAAGGCTATCTGCTCCCCTGGAGAGCTTAATCAGAGAAAAGTTATCAGCCAAACAACCAGAGGCACATGACTGGTTTTGGTCTGATCAAGTTCCTGCTGTTGTGACGTCTTTCATTAACAAGTTTGAAGGGAAAATTTGCTTCACTGCTGCCACTTCTACGTATGTACCAATATTGTGCTTCAATATATGGAGATACTAGCTTTCATATCTCCCCTAGTTTTATTTTTGAAGACAATGTGGAAATGATATTTTAACTGAATTCCCAGGTCTGGAAAAAAATTGTCTCTGGGTTTTAGCAGTGGACATGACGTGTCACTTCTCATGCTTGCATTAACCTGCATTGCTGCAATCACCAAACTTGGACCAGCAAAAGTTTCTTGTTCACAATTCTTTTCCATGATTACGGAGATAACTGGTGGTCTGATGGCCAAGCTGGCTGATTTAATTCCTATAAGTCTAGCTTATGATTCTATAAAGGAAATTGGTCTACATAGAGAATTTCTTGTTCATTTTGGACCTCGAGCTGCTGCATGTAGAGTAAAAGTTGAGGGGGGTTCAGAAGAGGTTGCATTTTGGGTTAATCTTGCCCAGAGGCAGTTACAGAAAGCTATAGATAAGGAGAAAATATGGTCAAGACTGACAACATCAGAAAGTATTGAGGTTAGTCATGTTAAACTTTGAAGGTGGATGACCTGGGTTTTGACTCTTCTTATGGGTGGTGGTTGGGGTGGAGAGTGTAAAATCGATGGTTAAAATGTTTTAGTGCCCGTTTGGGATAGCAGTGGTAAAAGAGACTTTTTTTCAAATGGGCTTTTGCAAACGGAAAATAGGATAAAAGTTATATTGTAGATGTGATTTGTGTTTGGGATAACAGTGGCAGAAGTGACTTTTTTCAAATGGGTTCTTGTTTTGAATAGCGTTTGAAAAGTCATTTAAGATGAAAAATGAATGAAAATGACATAAATCTTATCGAATACTACACACACACATATTAGTTGTATATATTGTGATAATTGAAGATACAAATTAAAATTTGATTAAAAAAATTAAAAAACTCTAAAGTACTTAATTAAATATATTCTAATGGATAAATTAGAATGTAATCAATGTTTACAAATGTATATTTAATAGTACATTGCTTATTGAATTACCTATCCCTAACATTTTTCTCCAGAAGCTGAATAAAGTGACTTCTACCAGAAGCCACTTTTTTACATTAAGTCCATCAACCCTTGAAGCTATCCCAAACGGTCTAGATTAGCTTTTTTTCTTCCTCTGGGCTTATTTTACTGTTTCATGGGCTTTTTGCCTCAGCCACAGCCATGTCAACCAGGTTCTAAAGCTACAACCAAACTACCATGCCGAAACCATGACATATGACGTCCTCATAATGCATTTTTGTTCCATTTTTTCCCAGCTTTTTGATTATGACTAAGAATTTATTTTAATATCATTGAATTGATATTTCTTGTGCATGGCTCGACATTAGTCTTGCAGAATTATGCAGTACAATTGATATTTTACAGTCTTTACTAAAATTTGGCTGGTGGTGAAACAGAAGCGTGTTGCTAAATTTCTGATCTTGTCAAATGTTGATCTATGATAACTCTGCATCTTAAGCAATGAGAGAGAAGCTATTTTTATGTGAATAACATTTAAAGGAACGGGTGGGATGATGAATTTAATTGAGTACCATAGATGAATGTATACCCCTTCAAACATGCTGTGCTTTGCTGGAGTTATTTGTCTGTTAGATTGAATGATCACATGATGCAGGTTTTAGAGAAGGATTTGGCGATATTTGGTTTCTTTATTGCTTTAGGAAGGAGTACTCGGTCCTTTCTTTCTGCAAATGGTTTTGATACTCTAGATGATTCAGTTGATGATTACATCAGGTACAGCTTCTGTTCTGATTTCCCTTTCTCATTTTGCTTTCTTTTTAATTGCTATGTGAAATTTGTGTATCTCTTTGACTACACAGTTTGTGTCTGCAGGTATCTTATTGGAGGCAGTGTTTTATACTACCATCAGCTTTCAACAATAAGTTTGTATCAATTTTATGTTGAGGTCAGTATGTATTATCTTTAGTCTTTACATTTAATAGATATTCTTCATTAATAAGTTATGTCAACTGAGAGAACCCTTTAATCTCAAAGGTGGTTTGTGAAGAGCTGGAGTGGCTTCCTTTTATCCAGGAATCAACAGCAATGCAAAACAGTTGAATGTGCATAGAAGTAAACCAGAAGGTCCTCCAAATGCTGAAGCTGTGCCCCAAGCATTAGAAGTTTGCTCTCATTGGATGCAGAGCTTTATTAAATACAGTACGTGGCTGGAGAGTCCTTCTAATGTGAAAGCAGCAAGATTTCTGTCAACAGGGTAAAGGCACCTACATTTGATGATAGATGAACAAAAGTATCAAATTTTTGTTAAAAAAATTTCATGTGTAATCTTCTTTTATGTTAGGCACAACAAGTTGATGGTGTGCATGGAAGAACTTGGGATGATAAAGTAAGACTTGAACATCTGCATTTGTGGTGTTTTTCCCCTTGTGATATACGCCCATTGGAATTGTGTATGTTGTTTGCAAAAAATAGAATACATTAAATTCTGGAAAACACAATCCAAAAGCTGAGTAAAAATATTTGAGAGACGCCAATTTATTAACTAAGCTGCATGTGCTTCTCTCAAGGTCATGTGGCATAAGACATAAAAGTTATTCATGACGGTGATGTAGATTCTTGTTTTTTTTCTGTTACTTATTTCATAACAAGAAGTGCGGGAATTTTCCCAGCTTCACATAAGCTTTCACCATTGATATTTTACCTTTTTATTATCAGATTTGCTATAATATTGGATTTTGTGTTACAGGAGAATTTGTTTGTACTGAGTATTCGCTTTTAAAAAAATATCAAACAGGTAAATAATTGTAATGTCAATACGTAATGGATAACCTGAGTTGAGATCTGGAATAATAGCCGAGAAGACGGCCACTGATTATTGGATTTTCATTTTCTTCATATCCTCTTTGTAAAGTGATGAATTTCTTGCGTCTACAGATCCAAGACATAATAACATTTTGAATATGTGCTCTCAAGCAGCCCATTTTAGGAGTAAATAAATCTTTTTGACAAAGTTCAAGACGTTTCCTAGAAAATGAGCCTAGGTTAGTCAAGTAGTTCAATCTTTAACCTGACTCTTGTGAATATGCCCTGGGTTCCAATATATTTTCCTTTATAAGATTTCGTTTTTCAAAGATTCATTAAATGCAAAAAGTTGAATCTAATAGATGAGGTATTACTGTGGTACTTAATCATTGCATTTGTATTTGGAAGCTGGTTTTTGCCCCAGAATTTTCTCATAAAGCCTGTGTAGGTAGCATATAAATTTGCTGGTTGATGTGTTTCCATGAATGTAATTTTTACAAGTTATGTGAAATTACCTCTGTTGGAATTGGAATTACTAAGTCATGTCTTTTTCCCCTATCATCAATAAGTTAGCTTCTAAGGACATTATTGTATCTTCCTATTAGCTCAAGGGATAGTATAAAAAAGGGGGTGGCCTGGTGCACAAGGCTCGCACTAGGTGGGGTTTGAGGAGGGTTAGATGTACGTAGCCTTACTCCTACAATCGCAGAGATTGTTTTCAAGATTTGAATCTTTGACCTCCAGGTTACAAGGCAGCAACCTTACCATTGTGCCAATGCTCACCCTCTTAGCTCAGGGGATAGTATACTCTGGAAACTTGGCTTGGCTTTAGGCCCATAAATAGAGGTTTTCCTTTCAGAGAAGAATACAACTCTCTGCCAGCCTTTGTTCTCTGATCTTTCCTCGCTTATTTTCTTAGTTACAATATTAATTGGTATAAGAGGGATGTTATTAATGTGAAACCTTTTTTTCCCCAAGTTTTGCACATTCCAAAACCTTCCTTAGTTAATTTTTTGGATAACTAATTTTGTTTTATGAAATATGATGCAGGGATGAGGAATTAGATAGTAATTCCAAGAAAATGGTTGAGAAAAATAGATCAGCCATTTGTACATCTTCAAAAGAGTCAACTTCTTTTGATGAGGTTTGGTTCTTTTCTCAAATTCTGGTTCAAGTCATATGATGCTTCCAAACTTATTGAATAAGTACTTTAACAGTGGTTTTCTCAAGCATGTAAAAATAGACATTCAGTGACATGGAAAGTTAGGAATATGTTTGTTAGTCGGGGGACTATTTGTACTAGTATAAATAGAGGGAAGAAGCGTAAGAAGGGCTATATGGACTCAATCTTAGTTCTGTAGTCTAAATACAGTAAACAGGCTTACCATGCATCAAACGATATCAAATGAGATGTACCAAGTTCATAATATTTCAAGCATAAATATTTTTTCTTAATTTTTTAAAAACTAAAATATAAACATTACAAGCTAGTATGCATAACTGGATGAGTCAGTAACTTAGTCTCCTTTGACCATATACAATAACTAAGCGAAAGATGTAGATGGATCCAAATTTTTGTTTCAGTGACACCCTAGTTATGCCCTTATGTTGTGCCTTCTCAATGGCATTTAATGTCAGGCATTGGAGAGTGTTGAAGAAGCTGTGCTAAGACTTGAAAAATTGCTTCAAGAGTTGCATGTATTGAGTGCTAGTTCTGGAAAAGAGCATTTAAAAGCTGCTTGTTCTGACCTGGAGAAAATAAGGAAGCTTAAAAAAGAAGCTGAATTCCTTGAGGCATCTTTCCGAGCAAAAGCAGATTCTCTCCAACTGGTATGTTCTTACCATAAGCCTATTTGTGGATTTGTGACAGTATCACATCATGTGATCGACCTTGTACTTTAACTATAAGTCTTTCAAGCCTGTTCATCTGTTCAATAAATCTCTGTTTGTTTGCCCAAAAAGTTGGGATCTTTTTCTAATGTTGAAGTCTCCATTTTCTTTTGTGGCTTTATATTGGGGAGTAATTGAGGTATTCAGCTCGTATTAGTGTTAAAGAAATGGTGAATGCTGAAAGCAATTTAAATTTTCTGCTTAAATGCTTCTGTTTGGTTCTTACTAGACCACCCAAAGTGTTGTTAATGGTTTTCTTTTGAAATAATTAGGTGTTATGAGTTGTTCTAAATCATTTTTGTGTACTGTATTTTATTTTTTTCATGCTTACTTGCTATGATACTTTTTTTTCTTGTTGAGAATTTCTTTGTTAACTTGTCAATGTATATTTTCCAGGGAGTTAATGATGGTCAATCTCATACTTCTGTTGATGAGACGCAAAGCTATATTAAGGGGAAAAACCAAAAAATTGCCAACGTAAGGGCAGACCAAACCAAGAGGTGTGAAATTTCTGTGATAGATTTTTGCTTCACTTTTTTTCCTTATGACCATATCAAGTGATTAATTTTCAAAAACATAACGTCCAGCTGTTATTTGACATTTCTAGATTTGCTTTATTTATAAGGTAAATTTTTATCTTTCAGAAATGTAAGCAAATCTCGTGGGTTCTGGAGCATCTTTGTAAATCCTGTAAACAGAAAGCCCGATCAGGAATCTGATACGGATACTTCCGTATGCATTGTTTTCATCTTAACTATCTATTTTGGTTTATAGTTGGAGTACTGTACTGAACTGTGTAGTGTGTACTTGGTTTTTCATTGCAGGAGAATTATATTGAACTGCCTACTTCAACTGTTGGTGTTGCGGACTTAGAATCCAGTGAAATCCGCCGCTTTGAACTTTTAAGAAATGAGCTGATGGAACTTGAGAATAGGGTTCAAAGAAGTACCTATCAATCAGAAAATGTTGAAGTATGCCTGGAGCTTTCAACAACAAATAGTTACATTTATATGATTTTATATTGCATGCAAAATTGTCATATAACAAAACACTTCACCTTGATGTTTACTATGTCATCTTGGCTTTTGAATTATTCTGTATTATCTGTTGCTTTGCGGCTTCCATGCATGCATTTTGGTGTTAAACTACTTTCCTGTCCTTGTCATGTGCCATGGTTGTCAGTTTTTAAACTTCAATATATAAGTTCATATAATTTGTATTGACTAGTCATGCTCATGATGTTTTTCTTGTGCATTCCATTTATAGGATATGGTGCTTGTGGAGGATGGAGCATATGATGAGGAATCTGGGGGTATTCACATGGTCCCGGCTCCAAAAAGAGGAAATATTATGGAAAAATCTATCAGTAAACTAAAGGAAACAGGAACGGTATGATAAAGTCTTGGGCATTTTCTTCTTAAAATATCATCCTGGTCTATCAAGTGTATGAACTTGTCTGGGTTATGAAACTGATGAGATGGTGTTAATTACTCAATTCTTTCATGTGTATCGAACGTGCCAACCCCCCCCTCCCCTCCCCTCCCCACAAAACAAAAACAAAAATTTGACCTCGTTCTTCCACTCTCAGCCTCCAAATACTAAGCTAAGTAGGAGAAGGGGTGGAAATATTAATGCCAATTCCCTCTTATTTGTTGTCCCAAAAGTGCGAGCATTGATGAATGACTGCCCAATGAGCAGGATGTTTGGCAAGGAACTCAACTTCTGGCTTTTGACGTTGCTGCTGCCACGGGTTTGCTTAGAAGGGCCTTGATAGGGGATGAATTGACTGAGAAAGAGAAGAAAACTCTTAAAAGAACCTTGACTGACGTGGCTTCAGTTGTTCCAATTGGTGTTTTAATGCTTCTTCCAGTGAGTTTTCGCATAATTTGTTCTCATCCACAGTATCTGTACTTTGGATCAGCTGTGTCCAGATTATTTTTCATGCTCCATCCCTGCTTAGCCTAGTGTTGCCTACTTAAGAAAATGTTTATCGTCGCAGGTCACTGCAGTTGGGCATGCCGCCATGTTGGCTGCTATTCAGAGATATGTACCAGCTCTGGTATCTACCCCTAACCTGGGGCTGCTTTGTTCATTCTCTTTTTCAGATGTTAATTTTCCATTTGAATATAACGTCTTCTTTCTGGCAGATTCCATCCACATATGCCCCGGAAAGGTTGGATCTCTTGAGGCAGCTTGAGAAAGTGAAGAAAATGACAACTACTGTTGGGGACTCAGATGGGGACTCAGATGAGAAAGATAGTGAAGCTGACTCGTAAGAAGCAATGCATATTTTGTGTACAGCTACCCTCACATTCTTTGGTGTACAACTTAAGAGTTCGCCTGGTTCCCGATACTTGGAAGATTGTTCGGCTTCCATAATCAATGAGATGTGTTCTTAAACTGCACAATTTTCATGTCGCATTTCATTGACAACATTAATGTAAATTACTCTTATATAGGGTCCTGCTCTTTTGTGTATACATCTACTCTGTTCAGTGTGCGTTATCAGATTAGCTCTATATATGACTCCCTGGCAATTTTTCTAACAAGCTGTGGACCAGTTCAACCTTGTAATCTAATATGTAGAAAGTTGAAGAGAGAAAAATGCCTAAAGAATTATGTTTTTTTTTTCCCTTCAAATTACTGACTTAGCAGATGTAACATTCAAATGAATAGATTATGATTTATTTTGTTCTCTTCTATCTTACATTCTAATATGAATCAGTCTTTTACGAAATGTCAAATGGCTTTAGAATCCGCGGATTGCAATAAATCAAAACGAAATTTAAACGTAGGAGAATTATAGAAAATTTATTAATGTAGGTCATGTAGCTGAATTTCCTCGTTCATAGTGACATTGAAACTAAATGTTTTCGGCGCAACTGATGATTCATGGACTCGTGTTGGTTTTTGTGTGGTTGAATTCGGTTGCTGCCGATCCCGTTTAATTTATCATGTAAACACTCATGAACCTGCGTTTTTCTTTATTCGAGATTTTGAATTGCGTCTTTCTGTAATTTACATGTTGAAATGGATTATGGCAAATTATGATCGAACTGTCTTTATACATGCGCATATATATATGTATATATTATTATTATTATTATTATTTTTAATTTTGTCTCCAGGGTAGTTGGTTTTTGCGACAGGTAGGTTTAAATATCAACATGGAAAAAAATAAGAAGAAAGCCAATATGTGAAATAGCGCCAGCGAAAATGGGGAGTGGCACGTTTTGCTTGTAAGTGGCAAACAAAATGGAGGATGAGATGCAAGGCTCGAATGATTTATGGTTATATTGATGATGCCGACTGAATCTGACTCGATTAATTGGAACGATTCCACAGAGATGAAGGTCCCACAATTTTATTGACTCCATCATTCAGGTTATTTATTGAACAAATTTCCTTTTAAAGCTTTGAATATATAGATAGTGGAGGCCACAATTATTGAGGCATGGCTCCTGCTATTTAAGGAAGAATCTCTTGATAATCTTATCTATTCAGTACGTGGTAGGTGAGATTTATATATCAAGCAACAAATTTCGGATCATCAGGATTATTCAGGACATGTGAGATTTAAGGACACCATTATCTACCTCAATCCACGGTGATTAGACTCTGCTCAATGGCAATATAATGTGCGGGTTGGCCTCTAAATTCCTGCCCTGAGCTCAGAGGTTCAAGCTTGCCTAAGCTTTCTGGTATCAATTCTGAGTCTAAAACGACAATGATTGGATTCGGTCATCATTGCACCTTTGAATTATGAATATAATATTAGCTCGGCTCTTTGATATAAGATTTTTTCCAGGGTTTTTCCGAAGCTTAGAGCACAGAGGCTTTTGTTCTCTTTTAACAAATGGGTTTTACCACTTGTCATCTCAACTAGTAGAGTAAATATAAGATTTTGTAAGTTGTAGTATAACAAGATCTTATTTTAAGGATGAGAGCCTATCATTTAGGTTAAATTTACATAAGAATACTTTAAAAAATATTTTGTTTTAATTTAGTTGTCAACTTAAAAATAATAATATTGTATTAAAAATTAAAAAATATTACATTTTAGAATTTGAATTATCCAAATAAAATATGAAGGATTAAAAAAAAGTCATACTACACACTAAAGTAGTTTTTTTAGGTGTGTCCATCACCTTAAAATATTTTGTAGTTCCAAAATCCTGAAATATTTTTCTAGATGCGTTCAACTCCATCACCTTAAAATATTTTGTAGTTCCAAAATCCTGAAATATTTTTCTAGATGCGTTCAACACCCCCTAGAGTATTTTGTTATTTATCCTTGTAATGAAGTATTTTTATCACATGCATGATTGAATTGACGGGAAAAACATAAGCATGTGGGAAGAAGAATTCTAAATATAATACAGGGGAGAGTTGTCGTACGTTAGGTATAAATTAAAAGATCATCAGTCACGCACACACATCAAGCAAGGCAGGTCGATCAGATCCATCATCTATGGATTAAATATCGAAACCATAAAGGCGTGTGATATATATATGCCCTGGAGTGAACAGTGTCTTGATGTGGTTAAGTGCAGAGTGAACCATGGCTCCTGCCCAGGTTGTACTCGCGCGCACAGTAACGTTGTGATATTAATTGTTGTCTGTTGAACTGGATGGGCCAAATTAGTGCTCACCGATCATCAGGAATAATTTGTCATAGTCGAAAACCGCATGACATTAATTTTCCATAAGTAGTGGAAGCTATAAAGATGTGTGAAGCCATTGTTCAACCACAGTGATGAGCGCATTATTGATTATCCTTTTGTTTGTGGGGGCGAAGAAGTGGAAGTGGAAGTACCTGTACTGATCACGAGTGCCATGAAATTGAATCATTGAATCGAAAAGCACTTCGTTGAGGGGTCACATCCTGATTTGTGCAGCCCCGGCCAAGTTGTCGTTTTATACAAATCATATGGCTGCATGTTAGCTTAGAACTTGTGTCTCGGTGGAAATGTACCCACCCTCCTTCTGATCTAAACCCCAGCTTTGTCCTTTTTCTGTGGAATATTTGTCTCCTCTATGCATTACCAACTGGGTTTAACCGCACTCCTTTCAACTTTCGATGGTGGTGTATTTTAACAGTAGCCATTCTCGGACTACTTTGTCACTATATATGGGAGTACGATATATTTACCCTGTATACTGTATTTACAACTGATTTACAGTTAATCATCCTTATAGTGAAGCTAACAAATGCGCACGTGTTAGCTCAACTTTCTCATCAACTTACTGTTAATTGGCTAGCTTTTGTACCTTTGATCAATATCCCCACATCTTTTTGCTGGGAGGTGGTAGATGATTAGAGCCGGGAAATCGGGCCGAGCCCATCGGGCCGGCCGTTAGCCCTGGCCGTCAAGGCGAGCAAAAAATGAGCGAGATATTTGAAATTGGCCTGGAGGCCTCTGCTAAACGGCCGGCCTGAGGCACTGCCACCTGCGCCTTTTCACTGTAGCTTTTTCTTTTCTTTTTTTTCCTTTTTTAATTTATTAATTTATATATATTTTGTCTTTGTTATAGAGTTATTTATTCATTTAATTACAAATACATAATAACTATACTCTAATTTTATGATTTGGTTTATTATTTTTTGCTTATAAAATTACTCTTATGTTTAACAGATTAAATTATTTGTTACAATAATAGTCATCGTACTAATGTCGCTTAGTGATATGTTTCTTATGTTTTTATGTGAGTTATTTGTGAACATAGTTTGCTTTTGATTATGAATTAGTGTCTGTGCTTATTTGTTGGATGATTTGTGATGTAATTTACTAATTATATTTCTTTTAAAAAAACATAGGAAAATTAATTAAAATTTGGAATAGTAATTTTCGGGCCCTGGAGGGCCGGCCTTGGTGCTCTCGGGCCGGGCTTTGAAAAACAGATGTTTTTCTTACCTTGGGCCCTGGAGGGCCAGCCCTGTTAGGCCCTGGCCCTTCACGGGCCGGCCCTGATTCCCAGTTCTATAGATGATGAAAGCTAAGGAGTCTTAGTACTATAGCACTAATGTTGTAATTGTTGCTTAGTGTTCAATGCATCATTCAGTTCTATTTAAAATTTAAAAAAGACAATGTCCGTATTTTTTAAATAGTGATGACTGATGATAGTCTGACATATCCAGTTGTCAAGCAACTAAGAAACGACTCACATTTACCATGAAAAGTTAATAATTTTGATGAACAATATGCAATCGCCAGGAAAGCAACAAAAAATGGGGCAGTAGCTAGGCAGTGATGAGTGTGAGTTTTCATTAGATAAATGAAGTACATGAAGCTATATATATAAGGATCAGTTGGTGCAAAAAGAGTATACATAACCAACAGACATGGGCCATAGTTCTGTTGACGCGCGTGCTTCTGTATTAAATGTCGTGCTTAGCTTTGCATCTACTTGAATTTCATCCACATGCTTTAATGCTATGCCAGCAAACGATCGAAAAGGATAAGCACACACATAGGCAAACCCTAAAAAATGATTACTTTCGGTTTCACCCACTATCATCGTTGTTGTAACCTTTAAAACTGTGACAAGAAAATTTTTGCAGAGTTAAAGGTTCTTTGTCGTCAACTTCAGATTACCACTTGGTCCAAAGCAGCAAGGAGAAATACAATTGACAGCCACAACCTCTGCTACTACATATTGGACAAGAAGGAAGCTCCCCACAGAGAGAGGGGGGGCTATTGTACCAAGGAACACTATTACATCTATCAAAGTCAAGTCCTTTGAAGAATTTAACACAACGCACCCACCGCCCCAAAACCCATACCTTACTCATCTTCATTATGATGACCCCATTCCCAAAATCTTCACCCACAATCACAACAATTCTATCTATATATACTCCAACAGTCCACATATAGGACACTTTTATAAAGAATGTATGGTCTAGAATATAAGTCACTTCCAGTTTAATTAATGCTCTTTAATTTTTGCTACTACTATCTCCATGTGATTAATATTCACTTTCCAATTTTGTCCACTTATTACATCCCCTCTAAAATAACATTTTCAATGTAATTAAACATATTTCTAAAACAGAGTAAAAGTGAAAAAAAAAAAAACATTTTAAGATATATTAAATGATTTATCTGTTATTTCTTATTTTCTGTAACATATTTGAAGTGTCCTGTATTGTGATTGGGAGGGAGTATTTTTCTACTGTTTGCAGACGTCATTCACCTTCAATTCCTCTCACTCTACTCTCTGATTCAAAGTTGGTATGAGAATCAGGGATTTTCTTTTTCTCCCACTCTTCCACTACTTCTTTCCTTCTTTGTTTGGTTTTCCTCATTAGCATTGAGGAGTGTTAAGTGGGGGGTACCTGACAAGTGGGTTAAAAAGGGTCGAAATAAAAAAGGTCATCACATCCAAAATCTTTTATATCCTGGGCGACTCCTCTCATTTGGTTGACGTCTCGTTGCAATCATACAACCATATATACATTCTATTAATTGCCTGCCACTCCTTTTTCATCATGCGCACACTTCCATTACAAACAAATATCCATATCATAATCAATATATCCTTTTGAACAACATTTTAACGTCGTATTCCTTCAACTCATCACCAGGTTTTATTAGATGTATGATCTTGTATAGGGAATATATAATTGTCTTGAGGAGATTAACTGGTCTGTAATTCAGTAATACCATGTTGAAAAAAGTGACTTAATATCACAAAAAAATCAGAATATATAGTCGGTGGGATAATTTAGTTCTGGTTTCCAACTCCATATATCGAATCCAGACTTTAGAGTGAGATCTGAATTTTGAAGTGGTGGCCTGACAAATTTCTACAATGGAAATAAACCAACCATAGTTGACTCCCTTCATCACACTTTTAGATCAATTTCGACTCTATGATGAGGAAAAGACAACCTTCTAATCATGGTATATAACAATGATTATATGATTAATGGTGTTCATAACAGACTTCCTGGTCCACGGAATATATATCAACTCTGTTATACCCAAAAACCTATTACGTGTCCAACACACAGTTGGCATACCTGACAGACATTTAAAGTGGATGCCAAACCAGAAAATGAATATTTGAAACTAAACAAATATTATCTTCAGTGGCGATATGTCCTTTCGTTCAGCTTTGCATCTTACTTTCTTAATAACGATACTGGTCATTAATAAACCCGAGAAAGTGAGAGAGGTAAAAATAGAACAGAGAGAATCAAGCCAACTTTGTCGGGGTCAAAGGAAACCAATAGTTTCTTGGATCTTGATTAATGAAATATATTAAATATATGCTCTTCCAAGTGTTCCATCTCTCTACAGAGATGAATCAACTTAATTAAGATCATACAGGTACGTGACCCATTAATAAACCTCACATGGTTCAAATTAAACGAGCTGCTCACTGTTCCAGTTCACAATATGGACGGCCTTCATAAAAGTCTTATAATAATATTATTATTCTTACCATAATATATATTTATAATATTATATCCGTTGCTTGAATAGGAAGAGCCAAAACGTAGCGGGAACATGTCCCTCCTGGCATTCACACCTCAGTTGATTTGCTTCATAAAAAGGAAACAACAAAATCCCATAAAACAATAAATAAGCTGAACGCATCTCCTTAAATTAAATACAAGAAAGATACTAGATAATCTTCAACATCAACCTATCTAATCTTATAATTAATAATTAACTATTGCCTTCCTGTTAATGACGGGAACATCAATGCATTAGCTCTCCGATGATGTTATAAGGGATTATATCTTACACCTGAAGGAAAAAAATAAAATCTAGCTCAGAAGTATGATTGTTGACGTACCATGTGGGGGTGAGGAATGGAAGCATAAGAAAGATGAGGATAATCATAATGATAAAAATGGTTAAGGGTAGATGATGATGAGACGTTGGAGGAGTTGTGGGATGTGGACGGTCCCGATTCATCTGCTTCTACTTGGCATTCCATGTTTACTCCGAACAGTCTCAGTACCTTACTTGAACTGTTTCCCACCACCGTCCTCTGAGCTGGTAAACCAATTCCTGCAGAAAATTACAACAACGACACCCATTAGTATTTCTTCATATGACATATGTAGATCTCCAGTACCATCACACCAAAAAAAGAAAGAGCATTCAAATTCGATTAATTCCTGAGTAAGAAACAAATTAAAGAAAGCCAGCAGTCTGATCAGATATACACATTTGTCCCAATTAATTAGAAGGTATTGTTCTTCATGCACAATTGCATGATGGTATATTATGCATGTATGTATGTAACCGGCATAAACCCAAACCACACCCCAAAAGCTTGCTGTTGAAGTTGGAACCTAAGGGCTTATAAAGCCCCTCTTTGGAAGAAACCACCGCCTCATATTACAATATACACCATAATTATCTTTCAAAATCAGAAGGAAATGAAAGAGACCGAGGATGAGGATAGGGAAGAAGGAGAAGGCAAAGACCTGGTGCAGGAAGGGTTTGAGGTTCGTGTGACAAAAGCTGAGGCTCGGGATAAGTATGGCCAGAATAGAAAGGTGTAGGGGTGGTCCATCCTACACCCACCGCGCCATGCCCAACTCTAGTGACTGGTGGACCCGCGTGAGGGTTGCGGCGCCTCCAGCAGATGAAAAGGCGGTGAGTGTCTGTAAGGTGACGGTGAAAGGAAACGACGTCGCCGGCGTCGAGGCGCTTGTCCTTAACGTAACGGCTCCAGCCTTTGGTCAAGACGTAACTCTGGCTACTGTTCCAATAAGAGTATCGGAAGCGCCAGAACTTGCCGGACTCGTCCTCGAAACTCAGCAACACGCCCTTGGTGTCGCCGGCGGCCCCACCGCCGCCGAGTGGGAAGTACTTCTCGGCGTGCTGTTTCGGGATCACCAGACGGTTCAGCTTCCCCACGTCGCTGGGCGTTAACGCCTTCTCGAACATGGCCTCCTTTTGGTCCTCCTCCTCCTCCTCTGGGTTGAAAGCGCGTTTATTGCACGCGTTGATGTTTTGGATTGGTTCCATGATAAGGGCGATGGTGCCTTGTATTTGCTGCTGCTCACACTTCACTACAGAATGTGCTGTGGGACTCTTGGTTTTATGCTCATTTTCTTTCTGTCCTCAATTAATTATTCACTCATGAGAAAGATACACAAATTGATGAGGATTTTATGGCGCTGGACTGGGAAGGGATGTTCAGATGTGGCAACTATTTGAAGGAGCTAGCTAGCTACCCAAGGCATGACAGTGAGAGAGAGAGAGAGAGAGAGAAATGGAGACGAGGAAAATGTAAGTCAGCAAGTACGAGACAGACTTTTAAGGTTATAAGCCAGTGTGGCGTGATATGACTATGAGGGGTGGAAAGGCACATTAAAATTTCTGAGGAAAATATTGCATGCTTGTACTGGCGAAGCTTTCTTGCTTTAAATAAAGGGCCAATGTAATTAACAACAAGAATAATGAGTGAGTTGGATGAGGAGGAGTTAAGGGTAGGGAGGGAGAAGATGGTTGAACATATTAAAATGAATTATTAGAACTGAATTGGACCGAACATGTATGTTTATGAATCTTATAAAGAAAGAGAGGGAGATTCTATGGGTGAAGTGAATTAGTTTATATCTAAATTAAAGACATCCCCCATGTTACTAAATTGGCAAGCAAATCGATTGGTGGGGTCCTTTCTCTCCTTTTCAAAAATAAATAACTTTTGAATCTCTGAGTTGGTCAGTAATTCCAGGTACGTACTGTTGAATAATTTGTAAAACAAGAAATATTAACCCTGATGGTCCAATTAAGCTACAAAATAATAAAACACTACTCTCTGATCTTTGGTTTCCATTCCACGGCCGGCATGCCTATACCCACTTTACTCTCCATTCATAAACACCGCACCCAATCCCCATCCCCCTGCATTCAATACTCACCATAATTTCTACCTCAATTTCACAACAATCCCCATGTGTGTGTGTGTGTGTGTGTATTATACTGCTTATTTCTTTGTACTAAAACTTCCCGGCTTATTTTCAGATATTGAAATTAGAGAGAGGGGCCTGTTTTTTTTTCTGTTTTATATAATTTGAATGTCCAGTAGTTTAATGGGCGGCCGACATTAATTAATACTTTATTATGAGATGTAGTCATCATATATAAAAGAAACAACCCGTAGGAGGAGGTATTCCTCTTTTACTTCGAATTTGTACAAGTATTTGATGTATTGGGTCTAGTTCAGGTCGCTCCAATTATATCTTCAGTGCGGAAGAATTTAATTCAAGTGCATGACAGCATAAGTGGTGCTTGGCCATTAATTCCTAGTTGGAATAGAAAGCAACAAAAGAAAACTTTGCACCTTGAATGTAAGTATTTTACGCTGATGATATGGAGGAGGAAAAAATATCTAGCTCCTCCAGAGAGATGCCTTCCTTTCCAATAAACACGCAGAGAGAGAGATAATTAATGAGATAAGATTAATATTGTAATTAATTTGTCCAATTGAAGTGGACACACTCACCCTTCTGGGCAGTCGTGTTTGAATTCCCTCCCTTCAATTCACCCTTTTATCATCTCTCCCCCTCATGCTTTCATCACAACTCTCACAAGCACACTATTATCTCTCTGTCTGTATCCACGTCTGGACCCTTATTTTTGTCTCCCCACCATTTCATTTTTATATTACATAGTTGTGTGTCATGCCTCTTTTTTATTTATTTCAGAGTAACTTGTCTTTTCTTCGACTTAAAAGACAAAACCCACCTCAATTTCCAGGTAGATTCAGACACCCTTTTGTGCCCTACAAAAAGTCTCTTAGTTTAAGTCCATGTTAGAGAATAGAGACAAAGACCACAATTATAGCCATAGAGCTCATCGACCTAGCTAGCTCTTTGTTTATTTTCATTATTCTCTCTAAATCATACAAAACGGAACCACTGTAATTGCGTCACCCTGAGCTCCAGGTATATATATATATTTGCTCTCCCTCTCCCTCTCCCTCTCCCTCATGTCGACCTAAGTGTGCAAAGACAAAGCCACATGGAGTTCATTTAATAGCAAAGCAGGCAGACAATAAATAGAAACCCAAGTACAGAAGGAAAACCAAGAAAAGAACTAAGAGTTCTGCAAATGATGAGACACTCTTGCATGTAAAAGCGGATATCTGAAAATTTCCATCAGTTTTCTCAAAGATGTTGCTTGGCCAATTTGCAGGAATCCTTGACCATGAAGAAACGGCCAGGCTGGGCCTGAGTGAGAGGAATCTGCCATGTTATGAGTGGTTTATTTCTTTATATGGAAATCTCTGACAGTTTACCACAGGAGGGGTAAGGATGAAGACAAGTGGGATCGTTATAAATAGAAACTAGGGTGACTGCAAAAGGGAAATAGGGGTAATTCACACCGTGACGGAATCATCTATTTAATATTTTTCAATCCTGCGTATTCCTCATTCCCCAAGTAAAAACCCACCCCAACTGGGTTTTGCTTTTGCAAGATCTATACTGTCAGTGATGTTCTTAGTGTTAGCAATAAATTATATTTACAGCTATGGGGAGAGGGACTTGGGGTACACATATATAAATTCATAAATGTAAGTATGTAACAGTTGGCGTAGATTAAAGTGTCTGTTTTTTTATTGCTCATCTAGTTTCTTTCAATGAACAAAGCCAGCTTGTTGCACGGTTTTGTGAGAAACGTTATTATTGGCTTAACGAAATGTCTTGTCTTATGTACGATATCAGAGAGTGACAGAGAGTGTTGCAGATTGTAACGTTGTTCATTGTAGCCGTAATATATCCAAAACAAGTTGTAACAAAAGGCCAAGAACGTAACGATGTTCTCGCAATCTTAATACATATATGCTGATCGCATCCATCGATGCTGCAACTGATATGTAGTTTTTGGTACTTAGCTTGAGCATCAGACAACTTAGTTATTTACTAACTCGAAAACCCCATCCTCTCCTTATTTTATTCAATACAATAATGCAACTTAACACTTTCCTTCGCGCTTGACCACTCTTAATCATCAAACACGCACGCACGCACAACTCATGCTAGCTTTGGTGGTGTATTACGTTATAGGTTTTAACCAAAATCGAGATTGGCGGAATTATGTGATTGCTAAATATTTGGGTTAAGGTTAGAAAATACTCATGATTTTCATGATTTTTTTTTTTGTCAAAATTGCGTTTGGCATTATATACTCTTCGGACATACAAAAATATCCATAAACATTCAAAATTAAAGCAAAAATGACAGTACCATTAAGTATATATTAACACCGCTACACATGTATATGCAAAAAGAGCATGAACCTGGTATAAAAAGTAATAGTGTTAGGTTAAATTTAATAGTACTAGCATTTTTACTCCCATGTTGAATGTTCATGGGTATTTTTATACCTCCAAAAAGTATATGATGTTGGACACACTTTAGTTAAAAGTTCATGAGTTTAATTTTTTTCACATCTTA
The DNA here is from genome assembly GCA_025563575.1 of Acacia pycnantha. Lineage (NCBI taxonomy): Eukaryota > Viridiplantae > Streptophyta > Magnoliopsida > Fabales > Fabaceae > Acacia > Acacia pycnantha. The sequence continues at coordinate 959,937 of JAMWYP010000117.1, forward strand.
ATCCTAATCCTAAATATATATATATATATATATATATATATATATATATATATATATATATATATATATATATATATATATATATATATCTGTGTGTGTGTCGTAATAGGCCAATGGTTATATACATGTAAAGCTTTGCTCATTAACCAATGCCAAAAAAAGGAGAAAAAAAAGTTTAGCTAACGTAAGAATCAAATTTGAGAAGGCAAAAAATTGAGGAACAATCAAAATAGACTTCACAACTTAAAAGATCATTTCAGCTTTATTAATTGTTGGCATACATTCAGTCTACTAGAGATATGCATCAAATATAATGAGAAAGGTAGTTGAAAGATACAGCTCCCACCAAACCAAATGATCAAAACCGGAGAGGAGACGCCAAAATTCAATAAAGTAATTGCCGCGTGCAATACAAAATTTCCATTTTTGTTGCTCCAACACTTTCATTTAAAATGAGTGTGGGGGACCCTATAGTCCTACAAGTCCATGCACTTTGAGGGATGAGTATTACTTGTCTTTGTGTATGGACCATCCATGGCTTTGGTATTAGCGTTCTCGAATTAATGCATCTGGCCGATATGTTGGACTTTTCACCGGCTGCTGCTCTAGGGACTCCATTCTACAGCCTTGCCTTTTCCAATTTCCCTTCCACTTTAATCACTGATCTTATCCCCGAAATATCAGTTCCATGAGTTTGCATTGCATTTAATTAACTTGCTGCTCCTTGATGTTCACATTTTGATCAATTAGATACTTACAGCGAAAATGGAAAGCTTGATTTATTAATGTAAATTAACTCAAAAAATAATAAATTAAACATACGGGTGAAAAGTGCTGGACTGAATTAAGGAAAGACAAGTGCCAGAAGGCGATGAACGCGAGAATGCTTGAATTAGGAGGCATTCAAAGGGTTGATAATTATCCATAATTAATAGTGTTGAATCAAAAAATGATAGTACTACTAGTATATTTTATTTTATTTATATATATACGGGCAAATTATTAATGATGATCAAGTGGCTTAAATAGGGGTTGATGAGTTGATCCGTTGCCACGGAACAGACTTTGTTGATACATGCTACAAGTTGCTTTGGCTGATTGGAAATACCACTATTTTTTTTGGCCAATCGATTGGAAAGACCACTAAACAATCTTGGTTTACATCACGAAACGCGCCATTAAATAAGCATGAATATGTTTTTCTTAAAAAAAAAATCGATGCAGTAATATTCCTTTTGGATCCACAAAGGGTTAGAGGTAACGCTTCGTAACTCCGGTCGAGTGTTTTAAAATATAATTAAAGAACTTCATTTTAGTTTGGGTTTAGTAGTTAGAGTTGACCTATTTATCTCACCAATCGAATAATGCATTTTTACAGAGCTTTCGTAACTGAGATATTTTTGTCACTAATATTTCTCGCAGTCATATTCTGATATATTCAAAATTAGTACTGAAGAGGAAGAAAAAAATGTTGGTTCAGGGACGGCACATATAAAATATGTGTCAAGTAGGTCCCGGATTCGCAATTCCTGAACGTAAAATAATTGTCATTTTCTGGAATCACAAAGTAAAGGGCTCTCCAGTTAAAGTTGGAGTGTGGGAATTAAATAGTATATACATGAAAAGATTCATATAGTTCGATCAAGTTGAACTCAACAATTAATATCTTTGATTAAAAATGTAACCTTTTTCCATAACAAAAATCCTCTTACATACTTACCTCGTAAATTATAAAAGCTATTTTTTAAAAGTGAATGAAAACACACATAAAATCTAAATGAGGAAGAGGCAAATTATCATCTTTTTCTGGCCGTCTTCGCTTCCTCGTCACGATTGTCTCAATAAATATCCGCGAGGCAGCAATTTGTAATTCTTCTTTAAATGATTCACGAATGATCTGCACTGGTGTATATAAATTTTAATGATTTGGGTTATGAAGTTCACTCTCAAGTATTGAACACCGGGTGATTGTCTGAAAAATAAAATCCCCAGCAAAAAAACACAGTCAGACTAAAATGACCAATAATACGAAGGATTGATCTATTTCATGTATCGTTTACGCCCAAGAAAACTGAGGATGGATTGAGCTGATGAAAATTGTGGGCGTGGCCGGATGAACTAGACTCGAGGTTGTAGATGTCAATGCGCAAATAGTAAAAGTCTCTTAACATAAAAGAACATGGAAGAAACACAACGCAAGGATGTTTCTTTAAGAAAATATGACTCTAAATACGAGGAGAATAATTTTATCATTAATTAACGTTTTTTACGTAATTGCTTGTGAGAATAGCAAATGCCTTTATTTTGATGCATACTCGTGGATCGTAAGATGTGTCGTTCACGTCATGACATGCATTTTTAGAAATATTATTGTAGAGTAATTAAGAAAATCAAAGCGTCCGAGCGTATAAAATTAAAGTACTAGTAGATCTTGATAAGATTGTAAAATACACTCTAAACACAAATGGGAAAACAATGAATTGGAGGTAGAAAAAGACTGAAATATGCTCCTACATATATTTTTTTAATGGAAAAAAAAAAGAGAGACAAAAATTTAAGGCGGGGTGTTTGAATAAGAGGAACACTGAGTAGGGGAAGAGAAGAGGCTGAATTCTAGAAGGAGCAGGTAAAGAGCACGTTGCACATGTCCCAGTCGCAGGAGGGTAGGCCTAAGTAAGGTAGTGCAAGCCGCAAGCCCACAGGGCAGTAGACCCAGTCATGGACCATTTGTATTCATTTTCATCACTTCAATTTCAATCTCCCCCACATGACTATGAAGGAATACCATGGAAGCTTTTGAAGGATAAAACATTAGATCCTGACTTGGAACTAGGTGTGAAGATAAACTCGAATACTTGATGATTGAGACAGGTGAACCAGGTGTGTTCGATCTTTTATTATTTTAGAACTAACGTAGAAATTAAAAGGAATGATGACACATGGGGGTGGGACAATTGGGCTTCAACATTGCGTGTGTACATATATGGAAATATTTGCGTCATTGATACAATGAATGGTACACTCGCTCTATGTATGTTGATCAGTGCTCATGCTGTTTCTTTCCCTTTATTTGACCATGATATGCTGTTTCAAATAATGGCTGAGACGCCTCTTTTATTTTATTGTTATATTAGATGTCACCAGATTACAACGGCCAAAATGTCGTTCTAGATGCTACCCCGATTTCCACCTACTCGTTCATTCCCCTTGGAATTAAGGAATCCCCAACAATGTTTATTTATTTATCCATCCGTCAAGATCTTTACCCAGATACTGGTCATTCTATGAATCAGTGAGATGGTTACGTACGTTCCGACGTTTGACAAGGAGTTGAAAAATAAGTTGGCTCACGGGGCTAGGTCTTGATAATACTGAGAGATCCAACTGGATATGATATCCACCTCCTGCTTCCTCACATCCTTTAGCCACTGTGGATCTTCCTTGTCGGAGAACCTTAGGTCTACATGATGAGCCCCTGCTCTCCAACCACACAATTTCATTGCATTACATTACAAGTCAACACATGGACCCGGCCCAAAAGAACAAAGACCATATATGTATATGTACCTTGTTTGGCTACGATGGCAACCAGAGATTGTGAAATATTCTTCAGCACACTACAACATGAATTGAAGTTGATGACTGAGGAGGTTAATTAAGAGTGAAAGTTAACGGAAAAGAGAGAGGAAAGGGAGGGTACCCTCCACCACTCCAGGGGTCTCTCAGGCCATTGAAGAATATAATGTTGCCGCCCGACCTTTTGAGCACCCTCTCAATTCCCTGCACCCCCATACATACAACACAGTAAGGTCATAATTGCATATATGAATTAAAATAAAATAAATGGAGGAGGAATCGAGTACGCACGGGGCCCCCAAATTCAGCAGTGATCCAGTGCGGCCTGGGCTCTACACCGTATTTAGCTGAGCAGTATGCCACTCTGTCCTCGTACTTCCACTCGTAAACTGGGAAAATGCCGTCCTCCCTGCTCGCTCCCTGCGGCATTATCATCTCCGTGCATGCCTGCGTGCATCCCATTCTATTTTCAGTCCTTTATTTCTCTCTCTCTCTTTTCTTTTTATATTAGAACATGGGCTCAAAGAGCATTTACATATCATTTAGTAATGAAACTCATATTGACCTGTGGGTATTGAACATTCTCTTTTTTAGAGTGAAGGTCCAACACTTTAGTCAATTGTGTCACTCCCTCCCCTTCGAGTCCACATTCCATGCTCATATTTACATGCTTCTTACATGCTTCTATGTGTAAGCACCATTTCCAAGAAAGAGAGAAATCTTGAATAATGAGAAGTTTACAAATAGAAGCATATAAATATGGGCATGGAATGTGGATTCCTCCCCTTCCCCTTAGTCATTTCTCTCTTTTTTATTCATTTCACCTTTTACCATTATCAGGACCGCTAATGCCCCCACCCAAATTCATTTTTGTCCCTTACAACTATATTTATTTTCAATGGACCTTGTGAGGCCCAAATTTGTAGAGCCTACTGCGAGCCCTTATAATTTGATTATCAGACAATATCTATATTTCACATTATTAGACTAACAAATTGGGAGTCAACAATGTTGGTGTGACACTCTAGTAACTGAACCACTAATTCCCTTGCTGTTATACAATTCAAGCTAATCTCCATGAATCCACCCATTCTATCATTGGGCTAGTTTTAGTGCTGCCCAAAAAAAAGTTTGATTATAAAAGAATATTTGGACAACACATAACATAGGGAAAATTGGGTCCCACCTTGATGAAATTTAAGATTTTAAACAACTTATTTTGTTTATTTAAATTTGAGAGCGTCTAGTGTGTGGAACATACATACCTGCCATTGCCATCCAGCAAGACCATGGGGATCGGAATTATCTTGGAGGTCAAAACACGTGGCCGTGCCAGAGTAATTGTAGAATATATTAGCCGCTTCATACAATTTGGCAAACGTGTCTTTTCCGCTTCCTGCATTGTCAATGGCCTCGCACATCTGCCCAAATTTCTTGCACGTGAATGAAAAATATAATAATAATAATAGATTAATTAATCATGATTGGCACGAACATTAATTAGTACTCCCTCCGATCTTAATTATAAAAGTTATTTACCCGATTTTGAAGAGATTAATGATAATAGTTAAATTAGTTAATTGTATTTATTTTCCTAAAATACCCTTATTTAAAACTTAAAATGACATCAACAAGATATATAATGTAACAAAGACTCTCAACCATTCATATTTTGCTTGTTGGACCCTACACATGTCGCTCTCAACTGTATTACGTCTTAAAAATTCCAACTATGCGCAAGGTTATTTTTTTTAGCCATGGAAAAAAGATAATGAAATTAATATTTTATTAGGTCATTCTAGGGGAAAAAAAATCAATCATTTTGGATGGATGGTTATAAGAAAATATTTTTAAAGAAATATTTATGTTATTTTATTTTTTTAAAAAAAGTAGAATCTCTCACTTTATAGAATATAAACATGTTGTTAAATTAATTATTGTGGAAGGAGTATTAGTAGGGATGATATGGGAAAAATATGACACAAATTGCATAAAATTATTTCATTAAAAAAAGTAGAATTGAGGTGTATGTCGCATTAATGAGTTACAAACATTACTTACTTTATAGAATATATATATGTATTATTAAACTATTATTATGTTTAATTATTATTTAGAAAGTATCAATAGGGTATTTTAGGAATAAATTGACAAAAATTAAAATTTGGTCCTATAATTAGGATCAAAACTAACTCTCAAATTTACTCCTATAATTAGAACAGGAGTGAGTAATAACCTTTTTCACGGGATAAGCTGGCAGTGGACTAAGAAAATTGGAGGGAGTGGGATAATCCGTCATGGCCGTGGATATCCATGCCCCACGCAGCCAATCTGTCAAAGCATCCGAGCCGCTCAGATTCCTGCACCCACACACAAGAAAATATTATAATAATAACAAAACAAAATCGTAACTGGGCTGCATTCATTAATTATCTTATTATACACTGAAATAGAAGCACGTCATGGATCTTAATTAATTACTCGCATATTCTGAAGGATTTGCCCAGCATTTCTAGCCCTCCGGGTTTTTGGCCCGCCTCTTGTATCTCTTCCCACGAACCTTTTATCACTCTGTAACAGTTCTCGCTCTCGCTCTACATGTTAAACGTTTTAATTTCATGCAATCACAACAAGCAACTGATAATGATATATATATGCACTGAATGAATTTGGATATGTATATATACATACCCTGAAGTCTTGTGTGACTATATCATTGAAGGAGTATGGTGAAACCAAATCCACAAACTGGAGGATTGGAGCAGAGGATGCCAAGGCTCCGAGGGCAATATGGGGATACTTCATCCTGAACCAAGCCGCCAACACTACAATAGCACAATACAATCCCCATTATTCATGAGCGGTCAAATGGTAAAATCCAAATAAGTAGAAAAATGGTGGGGGAATTAAAGAGTAGGCGGTATATATGAATATATACTTCCTCCATAGGATCCCCCAAATACTATAACAGGGGAGTCAGTGGCAGACAGATTCTTCTTGAGATCGATGATGAGCGTGGCATAGTCAGCCAAAGCCTGTGTGCTGGTCAGATATCCAACTTTACTGCTATTCCCGAACAACACCTCTCTATCTCCCTCAAATGGAGTCGAATTCCCATAAAATCTATGCTGCATTACATTTTCTAAATCATTCGTTATGAACCCCCAAAAAATAAATAAAGAAAAAAGGCCTGGTAATTAGCTATATTCAAGTTCATGGAGGTGGATTTACCTCGATGAAAACAAGAAGGGCTTTGAAATGGGGTGCTGTTTCGAACATAAAGCCGGTGTTCTGAGCGAACCATTCGATGTCTCCTTCATTTCCTGAGTAGACAAAGACGGGAGCTTTATTGGAGGCGCCTCCCCAGTAAGTGTCGTTGATGAGATATCTCTGCTGAAACGTCCGGTAACTCTGGGGATTAAAATCGAAGTGATCCAGTATTTGTGTGTAGAACTCTGTTCTGTACAGCCCAGTATTTTGGACGGAATCAGCCAGCCGCCGCTGCGGACGATAGGCCGAAGAAGGGAAAGTTGGTGCCAAGAAGGCAGATGTGAGGCTGAAACACAGCGACCAACATAAGAATATCCAAAAGGCCTTTTGCTCAAAGTGATCTATAGCCATTGTTTTTCTGACGTGAAGAAAGATATCTCAGGGGATTTGGACTGGAGGGCAACTAATGCAGAGTCTAGTGAGCTTTATATAATATGATTTATATCTTTGAAATAATACCTGGTTACAATTGCTCTGCTGATCTGTGAGGGAGGGGTTTTTTTCTTTCAAAGAATAATAATTTGGGACTGAGGTCTCAAAGATTAAAAAAACAAAAACATAAAAAAGTCTCCTATATCATATTCTCTTATTAAAAAAATTCTTAAAGACTGCATTATGATTAATTCATGTGCGTTTATTCTCATTATGAGAAAGAAAAAACGGAGAAAGCTTAGTTTTGTGATTAACTTTGTAGGTCCAACATTTAAGGCAAGCAAGTGTAATTTTCATATTTTAGGCAAAGCTTAGAGTTTGTAGCTTTCGTCTATTTTTTTTAGAGGTTAAACATTAATTTCATTGTCTTTTTATAATTTTGTATGGTTTTTGGTACCTTACTGTAATTTTCCTCAATAATTTTCACTAATTTCAATGTCTTGTACTTGCATTTACTTTAAAAAATGGAGATTACTTGTATGAAGTCAGAAGTGGATCATTGTCAATGATTCATTGACCATTCTCTTCTAGAATATGCATTTTTCTTCTCTGTTATTATTTTTTTTTTTTAAAAAAAAAACTTTTTCCACATGATTTTTTAGCCAGATCCGGAGTCTTTGATATTGTATCATTATTATATTATCTTCTTATTGATGTTTACATGAAATATTTTATTATAATTTTTTTAAAAAAGCTTTTGTGATTATAATATATTAGAAATAATCTAATTTACCATGCATAATTTTTTGGGAAAAACACTTCTCATGTTGCAGGAGAAGTGTTATCTCATGTCACATTGTGCGTGAAATGGTGGGACCCATATATATATATAATTATTATTGTATGTATATGTGGGTCCCACCATTTCATGTGTGTGTAAAATCTTATTCTTCTCATGCAACATGAGAAGTATAAACCCTAATTTTTTTAGGAAAATTATTTTGATTATCATTTATTTTAGATTAAAAATTTAAATTATGAATTTCATTGATGTAATTTATGTTTATTTTTTTATTTGTTAAATGTATGCTTACTACATATTACATTGTATAAATATTTTTTTCATAATATAAAATACCGGTAGTTATGCCGTTAAATATTGTTTCGTGAGAAATTGTTATTGAGAAACTAGTTGTGTTTATATTAACACCATTAATGAATTCCGTTTGATTTAACGCTAATAAATTTCAATAATTTATATTTTATACCCATAAATTATTAGCCCATGATTAAAGAGTTGTTATAATCATAATTCAAACTAAATCTACAAAAAGCTTAATTTCAAAGAAATATAGTTGGCCCCGTAATTATAGTAATGCTTTTATATATATATATTAATGTCGTCAATGTGTTCCGTTTTGTGTTCTCGATTCTTCCTTGTTAGTGAGCTCAATTCTTCATCCCCAATATCATGGCAGGTAATTGGCCTTATGAACTCATTGGGGATATTGATGACCGTAAGGATACTTAAGATACATGGGCTATTGTTGCTTGGGTTATCAAGAAGTGTACGATAACTAAAAAACGTCATCTTTTGATGAAAAGTTAGCAATTATACTTACCCCAATCCTTTCTTTTCCTCCTTTTATTTGCTTTTTTTGTGCCTTGTAGTATATTAATTTTTGAATTTAAATTTTCTTTTCCTATATTTCTCCACATTTGATCACCTTTTAAGGCTTCATTTTTAACTTTAGAAAGGAGAGTTTAGAACTTTCCCAACACAATTATATTGGAGCATAACTTTCCTAACACAATTGGAGCATTTTGTTGAAAGAGAAATTATTGATGACACAGTGACTTTTGTACCTAGAAAAGTACTCCCTGTCCTAATTATAAGACATATTTAACCGATTTTGGGGAGATTAAGGAGAGGAGTTAAATTAATTAATTTTACTCATTTTCCTAAAATGCCATTATATAAATTTAAAATGACATAAATAAAAGTAAATTAACAACCTCGCCACATATCTCTTCGCTCAATATTCCTTTACACACACTTTCTAATTGAAATAATGGTCTTACTATATATGTGTGTGTATGTGTATATATATAATATAGATCTATCCACACACATATATATATATTGACACACACACCCATATATCTACACACAAAAATATATATATGTTTATATATGTGTGTGTGTACACACACGTATATATATTGACACACACAAACACAGATACACATATATATGGACACACATATATACATACGAGATACATATATATAGACACACTCATATACATACATACATACATATATATGTTTATAGACACACACATGTGTGTGCGTGCGTGTATTGCAACTCGCATACATATACTCACAAAAAACTAAACACACTTGAGAGAATAAAATATGGGTATTTTAGGAAAAATTGACAAAAATTAAAAGTTGTCCTATAATTAGGACAAAAACTAACCTCTAAATGTTATCTTATAATTAGGACCGGAGGAGTATGTGATATTGGGCGCTTTTTAAACCAAATTATATGTATTTTCTTACACCTTAACCTTTTAATTAGGGATGAAAGATATATTTTTGAAATAAAAAAAAAGGAGGAGATATGCAAATGCGAATTTGAATCGTCGAAGCGCGTTGAGGTCGACACATTTTGCATTCTCTCGACGTCAATCAAGGCGTGGGGTCCATTTACCAGAATAATTCTCTCCATATCACCCACATGCGTGTGGTTTGTCGCCAATACCTTGATGTTTAACCACCATTATAGTTAATCTTTTTATGGCCACAATTTATTGATTACATGATTTACCTTTAATTTCGTAGTCATCTCTCATGACTCATCCTTATCTCCCTCCAACATGGTGTCCGTCCTTCTCCTCATAATGGAATCGCTTCATTAGTGCTAACGCCACTTACTTATTACTTCCACTTTCAGTAGTTTTGATGGTGCTCATCATAATTATTCATGTGGGGGACGAATTCAAGATCCACAGGGGCGGATGCAAGTTATAGACAATGGAGCAAGTGCCCACCCTTGAATTATGATGGAATTCCAAAAAAATAAGAGAATTAAAATTATGATGTACTACCTCCGGTCTTAATTATAAGACCTAGGTTACTTTTTTTAGAAAGATTAAGAAAGTTAAATAAGTGACTTAATCATTTCATATGTTGTGTATCTTTAGATTATATGTTATTTTATTAGTAAATAGTTTGAAGAAAAAAATATAAATAAAATTAAATACTCTAAAGTAAATTAATTAGCGTCTTTAATTTCTCTAAAAAAATGCAACTAGGTCTTATAATTAGGACCGAAGAGAGTATTTGATAGTATTGATAATAAGACAATTATAATAGAATTCTAAAAAAAATAAGGCATAGAAAGGATAACATTGTAATTATTTTTATTGTAATATACGTTATTAAGATATATGTACTTAAACTTATTGAGTGCCCACTCTTCATTGTAATTTCTAACAACACTTAGACTTGCTTTTTCTAAATGACAGGTTTGTAAAATAACTGTCTCTCTTATTACATCATCAGTATTCACTTGATTTCATGAATGTTTTTTTGATATTATTTTCTTTTCTTGTTAATTTATATTCTTTTGTTTTTTAATGCATTTAAAACTTTCATTAAAAAAAAAAATCGAGGGCAGCCCTGAATCCCCTCACTAATTATGCAGACACAAACAAAAAATCATAACTCCACTACTAGTGCCCACCCTTCATTAAAATCTTGGATCCGCCACTAGCAGCCCTATATATGTTTGGATGGACAAATATAGCTTAAGTATTTATTTCACCATTCCTTCACAAAAAAGAAAAAAAAATATCAATTTGGTTGTTGGGCAACCAAGTAAGACATTGATCCGTAGTTGAGAGTCTCATTACATTATACGAAAAATGTGGGGGCCACCATTTTGTTTTTGGAGTGGAAGATAAAGTCTTCATAGCTGCCATTATTAATTCTATTGACGACAGAAATAATGAAATGTCACCGGAGAGAGCTGTCTTATTGATGATAGCGTGTCCATGGTTTACTATATAGAGTATATAAAGAGCAGGAACCCATTTCGGCAGGGAGAGCTTGTCCGTACGGACAAGCTCTGGACCGTCCAGATTTGATCTGGATCCAGATCTGATTTTTTTTATTTTTTTATTTTTTCTCTAAAATAATTTTAATGGGTAGAGAATCTAAAATAAAGATAATCTCTCAACTAACATTTTTGTAAAAAATGATTTTTTCATGTAGAAAAAAAATAAAAACGAAAAATAATTAAAAAAAAATCTGGACCAGCTCTCCCTGCCTATCCTTTGGACAGGCAGGGAAACTAGTTCCATAAAGAGCATGGCCATCTCAGAATTATGACTCTTCGGTCAAGCCACGTGATCAGTGGCGGATCTTGGGCTAAATGTTTGGGGGAAATTTAAATGTATACTTATTAACTAATTTAAAAAAATATATTAGGGAGTCAAATGTATAATTTTTTGGGATAAATGTATAAATTTTGTATAAAAAAATCCATTTTATATTAAATATTTAGGATAATTTTTTTTTTTTGGGGCCATGATCCCCTCTAACCTTTGAGAAGATCTGTCACTGCACGTGACATAATGACAACTATATTACAGATTTATTACTCAACTATGTGATTTATATGCCTTTACTTTGTTTTGACCAAAAAAAAAAATGCCTTTACTTTGTGGAGTCTACCGTGAAGTGACTCTCTGGCTTGTTCCCACCCCAACACGCACTGACTGTCTAAAGTGATTTGGAGTTTTGTTACTTCTTAAGATATGAGATCAAAGAGAAGACAAAAAAAAATTACTTAATTGTAATTCATGTGACATGACCCATCTTAAGTATTTTTTATTAAATTATATATAAATGTATAAGTTAGATAAATTAGCTTAGAAAAAATAATACATACAAGAGGTAAACTAAAAAAACAAAACTTATATCTATGGCCAAAGTTCACTCTCAAATTGGGTCATATATTTAGGATGGGAGAATGGTATATGATCAAATTTGATTGCAATTTGTATACTTTGCTTTTGCCATGGGAATCAAGCCGAATATGATTAAAATATTTATTTCAATAAAATAAATTATCATGTATATATAACAAAAAATGACCAGGTCAAACTCATAATAATACAGATTACAGAGTCTACGTCAAATGCCTAGCTAGGAGTTGGAATTATACAAAATCCTTGAGAAAAGTTCACGGACTACAATCTAATCAAATATAAATAATTGTTCAATGCCTGTTAAAAAACAAACACGAGGTCATAAAAAAGTGATCTCGAGATTACCGTTCATTTGGCCGACGCAACCACAAAGTACGAATATTCTTTCTTTTTATTTTACCCCCCTGATATTTATAGATTGGGTGACTTTTCACTCTCAATCCAGAAAGAAAATAGTAAGGTTCTGAAACCCGAACCGGTCACAAGACCGGTCTAGGTAATGGGTTAATGATCAGTGGGTCAGATCGGAACTAAACCGGTGAAAATGAAAGATTTTAGGGTTATTAGTATGAATTCTAAAGAAAATAAAATAAAAATTAATTTTTTAAAAAAATAAAAATTGAACCGGTTTACCCACCGGTTCCCGGTCCGGTCCGGGTCTGAGAACATGGGAAAATACAGAATGTTATCTCTCTTTAAAACTTTTGTTGAACTGTCTAGATCAGTGGTTAAAACAACCAATAAAAAAAATTGGTTGTGGAAATTAAATTAGAAGCAACCTGCATTGTAAAAAGTTCAACTCAAAACTAATATATTAAAAAAAAAAAAGATCATCGGTGACACGAACAGTCTTTCTCTCAACCGAACTAAAATGTTACCGTGTTTTTTATCCTGTACAAGTGAAACAGAATCTTGTTGTTGCGTGGTCTATCAGAAATGAAAAATGATCAGATAATGTGTACTTAAACTAATGGACAAGGGCATGTGATAGATAAACCGAACAGGGGCTCAAATAAGCAGTACGTCTGCCACTTGAATATTAATGCGAGGTGGAAAAAATATTCTTGGTGCTAGAGAGACGTGTGGATTTCATTCAGTCCTTCTCCGTGGGTAGTGTATGCTGACAGGTCAAGAAGACAAGTACCAAAAAGTTGTTCGCACTATTAGATAGATTAAGACTACTTTAATTTCTAATTGGGTTTCATTGTTTGCACCTCTTTTCCGGCTAAATTTATGCTGCACTTCCGTCCCAGCTGCACTTTCACTATATATAACTTGTATGCTAAACTGAGAATTGCGTATTAGTATCGATCGTTGTTGTTAAGCAGAAACTCTTGTTATATAATAACGTACCAGACATGCAATTGAAATTCTCAATTCAGCTCAAGCAAGCTCACATTTCTCCAAGAATTTTCGCAACAATCAAACAGCACAAAGCGAATTCCGCACTAAAGGCCAATACTTAGAAGATGCTAAGCAGTTTATTGAAAATAGGCTAACTAAAAATTCAAAAAAAGAAACAGATAGTCTTGCCTGCTTAATGATCTTGAGCTTGAGAAGCTTGAAATTTAGACTTCTCATGAGTGAACTAACCTGAATTAGGGAGGATACAAGAGACAACCAAGAGAATTGAGAACAGAGAAGCACAAGATTCGAACCCCCAGGGTATTTGTCCTATACAGTTTTGTTGTCTGGAAAATTCAGAATCGATTGAGCAAAGGAAAATTCAGAATCAATTGACCAAAGGAAAATTACCGTTGAGAGGGGGATCTGGAAAATTACCTTGAGACGAAAGAGGGTCGTTCGACGGGTGAGTGATGGCGGACAAGGCAGAGAACGTGGCTGCACGATTTGGAGAATTGAAGACGAGGGCAGAGAACGAGAACGACGGAAATCGGGGGAAAAAGTTGATGACGAGAGAGGGCCGTTTGACGGTTGAGCGACGACGGACGAGGCAGAGAGCGTGGCTGCACAGAGAATTGGATACGAGAGAGGGCGAGAACCAGGGAAATGGGGGAAAATAATTGGAGACGAGACGAGCGAGATAGGGTAGAGAACGAAACCAACGGAAATGGGGAAAAAATAGAAGCAAAAGGGGTTTGGCAGGCTCAAACCCGCGACCTTTTAATTAAGAGGAGGACTAGAGTGTTAACCATGTGCACCACCTACACACATTATCACTAATTTTTTTTTAAATTATATATATTTTGTGTCTGCACTTGCCCACATTGGTACCAGTGTAGGTCCGCCACTGTGTTAGATGAATCTATTAGAGATCTCACGAGTCACGACAAATTTCCATGTTTATTGTATATTGCTGCATAGGTATATGTATGCTTTAATATTGGTGAATGAAACCTACTCTAGCGTTTTGTGCTCAAGCGCTTTTGATTCCTTTTCGATTATTCCTTTAGTCGTCCCCGGCTCCGCCTTTGGCATTTTATATATTACTCCATCAATCAACTATTCCGTTGAGTTTTTACTTTAAAAAACAAAGCCGACATAAGCACCAAAGAAAGTTGCGTTTGCATGCGTAACGACAACAAGATGCACCATGTATATATAATTATATATACACTGGCCTAGCACATGTACGCAGCGCGCGCATTCCATTATTTAATTTACTAAGAATTAAGTTAAAATATATCAATTTAATGTATCTACAAAACTCATAAAGATGAAGTATGCCGATCCGATCCCTATACAGTTTAAAAATAATAATTGGGACGACCTCATGACTTTATGAATGTCTGTATTAATATATTATTAGAGAACACTAACCATGTACCCACCGCCCACCGCAATAAAAACTAAAATAGAGCTGCGTTTCCGAACCCCGTAAGATGCCACATTGAGCTTTCCGCTTGTTTACTTTCCAAGAGACCTAGAGAGAACAAGTCCGATCCCTCTCTTCTCCAAATCTCAAGAAATATATGGCGGCCGCTTCTTCACTCTCTGCACTCACCACAAGGTATGTATGTATATTTTCCCTCCCTAAATATAAAACATAGTTTGTTTTGTATGTAGTGTAAATTGTACCATATGTCTTATATTTAGCACAAGAGTTATACAGTTAGTATAATGGTAACACATGCTTTATGTTTTAGTTTTCGAGTTATTTGATGTTCCTTGTCTCTGTAATTAAAGTATACTCTATATTGGAGTGATCATACCTCTTCATATAACAAGAAAGATGTAGTAGCAGACGAACTATCTTAACCAATAAACACCTCTTGTTTATGAATCAATCAAGTGGTAAGCATGTGTTTTATGGTGAAGGACAGGTTGGCAGGGAAAGTAGCACTTGTAACCGGAGGAGCCAGCGGTATCGGCAAACGCACCGCCGAAGTTTTCGCCCAGCAGGGAGCCAAGGTGGTAATTGCGGACCTTCAAGATGATTTGGGCCAATCGGTGGCCCAGTCGATGGGCCCATCAGAAGGCCTATACGTTCACTGCGACGTCACCGATGAGGCCCAGGTCAAAAACGCCGTGGACACGGCCGTCAAAACCTTCGGGAAACTCGACATCATGTTCAACAACGCAGGCATAGCGGATCCAAACAAGGACCGAATCATAGACAACGAGAAGGCCGACTTCGAGCGCGTGCTGAGCGTGAACGTCACCGGCGTCTTCCTGGGAATCAAGCACGCGGCGCAGGCCATGATTCCTGCACGCAGCGGAAGCATAATATCGACGGCGAGCATAAGCTCGTACGTGGGAGGGGCTGCTTCCTACGCGTACACCTGTTCCAAGCATGCGGTGGTTGGGCTGACGAAGAATGCGGCGGTAGAGTTAGGGCAGTTTGGGGTAAGGGTGAACTGTTTATCGCCCTACGCCATGGCCACGCCGTTAGCCACCAAGTTTGTTGGGCTCAACGATGAAGATCTTGAGAATGCCATGAACTTGCTTGCTAATCTGAAGGGGGTGACCCTAAAAGTTGATGATGTGGCCAATGCAGCGCTTTATATGGCTAGTGATGAATCTAGGTATGTGAGTGGCCATAATTTGCTCATTGATGGCGGTTTCAGTATTGTTAACCCCTCCTTTAAGATGTTTCAGTACCCTCCTGAGTCTTAATATTTAGACTCCAATTAATCCTGGGCACATAAATCCTTCTTTGTTACTTCTTTGAATAACGTGGTCTTGTATATTGATCATTGCGGAGCTAGCAAGGACTTCGGCTGTAATTTTTGTTTTTCACTGTGTTAGTCTTCATGTACAAGTACAATTATTATAACGTCAAACTTGTTTTGTTCTATTTATTCTTTGTTTACCACATAATGATGTTGGCCAATGGCCACAGCCCCCAAAGTCAAGAACTAAAGACGTTGGTCTTGTAGGGCAAAATCATTGAGAGTTACTAATACTCTGAAGTTGTTGAAATTAATGATAGGGTGTCATAAACGAGAAAGGAACCGCACCAAATTGAATATTATCTGTTGATAATGGAACCAGAATATTATATAGTTAAAAGTAATCCCACACACCAGCACTTGCAATTTCTATCAGCAACTTTCACCCTTGTGTATCTAACTATTTGTATATGCATGGGTCCCATCTCTCTGCAGGAAATGATAGGAAGATTCATAATAAAAAAGAGAATAATAAGAACAAATTGTTAGAAGTATTAGGTGGTTAGTTGAATGGTTAGTGAGTTAGTTAGGGCCCTAGTCTATATAAAGGGTCTTAGGCTAATGAGTTTAAGTGTGTTGGGTGTGGAGCCCTCACCAAGGGTGTTAGGTGTGGAGCCTTCACCATGTATGTGGGATGTGGAGTCTCACAAGAGAGGGAGTTAACATGGTCTCCTTCTAGGTTTTAGAGTTAATCCTTATGGGTTACTCATTGTAAGGGGATGTTCCTCTTTTGATAATAATACAAGATCTTCATCTTCTCTATATTGTATCTCTATCATCTTCTCTAATCACATATGTTAACATGGTATCATAGCATCAGGTTATTCTGGCCCATATTTCAAGATCCATCTTCATGAGCTTAGGTTTTGGGTTAGGCAGATAATCAAGAAGCATGAAGGCCCCAAATTTTGAACAAGAAGAGTGTTTTTTTTTTTCCAGCCCATATTCAAGAACTCATACAAGGTTGACAGCCCATTTTTCAAGACCCGCCCAAGAACCCGCCCCAGAATCATTCACCCACGACCCGGTTTATTTTCACGATCCAAGATCCAGGCGCAGAATCATTCACCCGTAAAACACACACAATCGACGATCGCCTGTGCAAATCGACACTCCGGTCTCGTCTGATTGATTTGCGGTTCACGGAGGTGTATCTCGACTGTTCTCGGTTCGACACGAAATTCAGGGTGGGATCTTAGCTCTGAATTAGCGGTGATTCTCATCCGATTCTTCTTGAAATTCTGGGATTGTTGAGTGGGAACGACTTGGGGGTTTTAGCGACAGTGAGCAAGTGTTTTGTGTCTCGAAAGATCTAACTATCAAATATCGATAGGACTACATTTTTTATTTTCTCAAAGATTTTCTGAATCTCATCGTGATTCTTGCTTCCGCTAATCATCTGGTATTGCCCTTCTCTCTGTTCCCGGCTCCGGAGATATGTCCTTGCAGGGAACGGATATGGCCTTCTGTGAGGTTCACGATTTTGTACTCTCACGGATATAGAGCATCTACGGGCAAGCCAACGGAGTTCAACACATATGACGTTATAGAAGCAGTATACCTCTGTTTGAAGTGCGATTATGGAATTAGGCAAGAGGATTTAATTCTGTATGGTCAGTCAGTTGAAAGTGGTCCGCTATGAATTCCAGACCCATTGGCTCTTCCTTCACCGATTTGAACAAGAGGTTTGATTGTTCTATTATTGAGTAGAACCCCATCTTCATTCCTATTGTCTTCCTTTTAAATCTGAGGAGATCGATATTGGTGTTGGATGCATTATTTTGATGTTAAGTTGTTTTTGAGTTCTTGTTGTTTCCTGAAAAATCACAATTGGCTGTCAAGGTGATTAGAGCTCTGAATCAATGCGGTGGTGATCCGTTCATATTGCCCTGCGGTGGCAAAGGACTTTGCTAAGTCATCATGGTTTTGCTTCAATTTCTGTTTCACTGAATTTTGGTCAATTTATTGTCCCTATTGGAAGCAAAGAATTTCTATGTTTGGTCCCATCACAATTTGGCATGGTATAGTGAAGTTGCTATCGTGAAGATGTGGTGAAGAGAAGTTGAAAAGTAAGAAGGAAGAGTCCTGTTGATCCTGAGCTTAGAAAATCTGTGACTGGTTGGACTGTGCGCTAAGGGGTATTGATTCCTTTGTAAGAATGGGGATTGTATCCTTCTTTTCTGTTATATGGTGTAGCATATTCTCGGTAAATGGCATGATTGGTCTTTACTTTGGAATGTATGATTCTCTGAAGCCAATCGTTTTGGTTGGTGGGTTACAGGATAGTTTCTTTGTCAAGAACGAAGGTACCAAGTCACTCTTCAAGGGTGCTGGTGCAAACATCAGGTGCTGGTGTGCTTGCTGGTTATGACAAGTTTCAGCTCATATATGTTGGGAAGAAGTAGTGAAAGGCAACATGTACCTATTGAAGAGTACAAGGAAAAGGAAAATCTTCACAGGACATGGGGGATTATGCAGATACGGTCTCGCTATTTTAGAGCATTGTTGAGAGCAGAGATATGTCGCCCCCTCACTCCTATCGATTTAAGGGAAAGAAGAGTTGAGAGCAGAGTTTTCGCCTCCTCGCCACTGTCTTGGGATTCAGGTCACATTCGGGTCTTATATGTTCTGTTGAGTGTTGGTTTATCGCCTCCAGACATCAATCCCGTTCGTGATATTATATGTTCTGTTGAGTGTTGTTTTAGCGCCTCCTGACATCTGAATCCGGCTTGTTTTGGTTTCCCTGGTATGCAAGGAAAGCTAATGGATTAGCTCCCCTGGTTGGTTGTGAAGTATTAAGACTGCCTTGAGGAAAGATTTTCAGATTGGTTTGGGTCAAGGAAGTATTAGAGAGGCAAAGAATATTGATGGTCTTGTTTAGAAGAGAAGCATTGCCAGAAAGAAGTATAGAAGAAGAAAGCTGTAAAATGAAGAAATCTTTGTATTGTTTTGTGATTGTAAAACTGTTCAATTTAATTCACCTTAGCCCTTATTTTGTGTTGTTCAAGTTGAACACATTTAAGATAAATGGTGTTCAACTTGAGGGGGCGTGTTAGAAGTATTAGGTGGTTAGTTGAATGGTTAGTGAGTTAGTTAGGGCCCTAGTCTATATAAAGGGTCTTAGGCTAATGAGTTTAAGTGTGTTGGGTGTGGAGCCCTCACCAAGGGTGTTAGGTGTGGAGCCTTCACCATGTATGTGGGATGTGGAGTCTCACAAGAGAGGGAGTTAACATGGTCTCCTTCTAGGTTTTAGAGTTAATCCTTATGGGTTACTCATTGTAAGGGGATGTTCCTCTTTTGATAATAATACAAGATCTTCATCTTCTCTATATTGTATATCTATCATCTTCTCTAATCACATATGTTAACACAAATATTTAAAAGCACTACTACACAACAGGCCTACGATATCCTATTTTTTGGACTTTTAACATCCTTTTTCCGCAGAACACCTATTTAGGAGGTGTTATAAGTCAAGACTTACAGCGTCTTAAATTTTTTAAGACGCCATAGTGCTTTTTTTTTTTTAAAAAAAAAAACCCTCAGTTCAAGGGTTGGCCATGAAAAAACAATCAGGAGGCAAGAATAAGGAGGACTTCAATAACCAAGTTTTTTTTTTAAAAAAAAAAACCCCAAAAACAGGCCTTTACCGCTATTGTAGATCAGGATTCAAACCTTGAAGAAGGAACAAAGTAAAAAAGAAAAAGAGAGTGAAAAGAAAAAGTCCAGATCTACTTTGAATGGCGTCGAATATGGTGCGATCTCTACTCTTCCGGGAGAGAGTAGTGGAAAGAAAAACATATCCAACATTTCAGATCTACAAACCCTGAAGGACTTGCATAACCATAAATTCTAGATCTAAAAGCTCAGGGACGTCAGATTTGAATTCCAAACCATATACAAGTATAAGTCAGATCGTTGTAACAACCATAGATTTATAGCCGAATAAACTAAAATTGAAAAGAAATGAGTAAAATATGAAAAGAAGTAGACCTGGGTGTGCTAATCTAAAAAATCCAGATGCTTTGCAACATATTTCCGTCATAGCTTCAGAAAGAGTAAATGCCAGGGAAGTAGAAAACAACCTTGGAAACAATGAGTGAAGAAGGGAAGAGACAGAGCAAAGCGATCTAGCCAGAGCGAAGCACGAATCGAGCCAGAGCGAGGAATCACGAATTGAGTTAGAGCAAAGAGACAACAAAGAGGCAGAGTGAGTGTGTTCGTGCTTTTGTGAGCTGTGCGAATGCGTAAATAACTTCTTCTTCTTTTCTTGATTTTGGCATCCTAAATTCAGTTTAGGACACCAAAAACACTCGGATATAACTTCAGGGTTCACTTTTGGCGTCCTAAATCAAAATTAGAACACCAAAAGTCTTTTGTTTATGCGTCCTATTTTTAATTAAGCGTCCTTTTTTTAAAATATGACGTTAAAAGTTTCCATATAATTACAAAATGTCATCGCCCTTTTTTTTTAACTTCCATTTTTTAAAATAGGACGCTAATTAGGAAAGTAAAAATTATTTTTTATAGTAGTGAAGGAAAAAAAAAAACATTCATACACATGTATTTCAACGACATTTTCCAAAGCTCGAATTCAAAAGCTTTAATTAAAGGGGATACAACCCCTCTTATGATTTTACCAATTGAACCAAGTGTTTAATTGGTATATTTCAGCATCCTTTTTCAGTAAAATACTTCTTTTTATTTCATAATTAAGAACTTAAGTTTATAAATTTAAAATTTTAAAAGAGAATACAATTATATCTACTGCTCACTTAGCCTATACAATTTTTCTATCTCAAATATCCACTTCCCAATTTTTACACTAGAGAAATTTAAAATCCATAATTTTAAACTGTCGATAATATAATTGTGTCAAGAACTTGACTATCAATGGCTTTCTCCTATAATGTCAAAGGGGGTGTTCGTGTATCAGTTTTGCGCACTCGGCTTTTAGATTTGTTAATTTACATTTGTACTTGTTATTTAATGAAATGTTATATATGTTTTTTTTTTTTGATACATAAAAGTTTTGGAGGGGTTCGGCATCAGTCCCCCACCAAGGCCAGGGCACGGCCCCGGGCTCTATGAGCACTTACTGGGGACTTACGAGATCGCCTACCAAAGGAGTCCCAGCGACGGCAGAGGGGATCGAACCCACGACCCAAGGGCAAATGTTATATATGTTGATTGAAAAGGAAATAAAGAAGAATACTTGCGTGCGGAAAGAATCATTACCGTTCCACTGGGTTAAAAGTTCAAAGCCGGCCCATACATAAGATGTTATATGATGCTTACTGGGCTATAGTCCGTTGACCAAAAAAGAATATTACAATTGGCCCGTTTATGTGGGCCTAGGCCCTAATATTGTGGTGATTGGTCGAAGCTGGTTATCAAAAAACACCTCGTATCTTGCTTGCAGGTTTCATATAAGATTTTCAAAAACCCTAGTTGTCGTAGTGAGAGTCACAGACTCGTAGGTTTGCGGATCAGTGCCTTCCTGCCTATCCACCGAGCGATCGCCGAGCAAGCTGTGCTTTGCTCTCTCTGACTCACCATGGGGCGCGTCCGAACCAAAACCGTGAAGAAGTCTTCTCGCCAAGTGATAGAGAAGTATTACTCTCGAATGACCTTGGATTTTCATACAAACAAGAAAATCCTGGAGGAGGTAGCTCTCATTCCCTCCAAGAGGCTCCGCAATAAGATTGCCGGATTCTCCACCCACCTGATGAAGAGGATTCAGAAGGGTCCCGTTCGGGGCATTTCCTCAAGCTTCAAGAGGAGGAGCGTGAGCGCAGAATGGATTTCGTGCCCGATGTTTCTGCAATTAAGACGGATCTGATTGAGGTCGATAAGGAAACTCTTGATATGCTCAACGCTCTTGGCATGAACGAGATTCCAGGGATTGTCCAAGTTGATCCTGTTCCCGTTCAGCAATCCTTTGGATTTGGCCGCGGTGGTTTTGGTGGAGCCGGCAGGAGGTTCTAAGGGCTTCGTATTGATCACCCTGGTTCGAATTTTAAGTTCTTTTTTGTTTTTGTTTTTACTTAATGTAAGGTATTTGAGAGTACTTTGCGTTTATAGTGAAGGGTGTTCGTTAGCCGTGGCTATTATCAGTTTTTGTGAACTATAATACTTCTCCCCACAATGCTCTGTTTTATTTTACGTTCACTGTTTTTTTTTTTGGGTTTCTTATAAATGGTATTTGATCGGCTGCCCGGATTAATCTCTTTGTTCACTAATTGGATGCTCAATAATTTTATCTGCAAATTCTTTATTTGTTGGCATTCCAGTCAAGGATATATAATACATAGTTGATTGTATCCTGAGATTTAACAGCGTTACAATGCTCCTGTTCCTTAAGTTTTTGCATGAATGCTACATTGGACGAATATTCATCTACCAGATTGGTGAATGCCATGATTTTCGTGCGAATTATCTGAGACCCTTCCAAAAGCATTAAGGCCTTGGGGCAAAATACCTGCGCCATTTCATTGTTCTTTGTAAACAAATGGCTAGATTGTTATTGTGGCGCGACACAACCATCTGAGATTTTTTTTCGGTCAACAACCATCTGAGAATTGAATTGCACTATTTTTCATTTTATGATCTGATTTATTTGGATTGAAATTGAAGTTGCGATTCATTTATTTCTTTCTTGAAACGTGAATCATTTCCTGATGGATCAATGCCAAAAGCAAAAGCAGGTGAAACATTGTGGCACAGGCTGGACGCAAATCACATAATCCATCCCATTGACTTAAACACTAAACCCCAAACGATCATTTAATTTCACCACGTCGTCTCTTCGTCGAGCTGTTAGATTTACACCATGTATCGGATAAATAATCTCATGAAAGATTAGTCTGGAAAGAGTACTTGAATCTGCTAGTACCAGCAAGATTCCAAGGAGCTTGTTCTCAGATGAGTAAGCGGTTAAGAGGTAATCATTTGGCAATCATATAGTGAGAGCGCGCTGTAACGAGACCTCTGATTGTTTGTTCCTGGTGCCGATAAGTATAGCATGGATCGGTAATTTAACTAGTCATGTATATATATACACATTGCAATTTCCAAGATGCAAGTTTTATGGCTGAGACAGTCCAAAAAAAGTTTTATTGCTGAGGGAGAAAAGGTTAATCACTTTGCTCAGTAGAAAAGGTCAAGCTTGTCTTGATTGCACTGATGTGCAGATTATTCTCTTGCAAGAGGGACATTTTCGTAGATGTAGTGAGCTTGGTTTCAATCTTCGTGAATGTCTGTTATAGTGCAGTACCGATGACAACTTGGTATATGATACCATTCCCCACGCCCACTATGGTGTATACAAGAAAGGATTTTCGTTGAGAGGGAGATCGGTGGGTGGTTCTTATTCTTAAACATGGGCAATCCTTAATTCTTGTCCTGTTAATAGTATTTTGTAAAACTACCCTCGAAGATTAACACAGCGCCTTGTCACGCACACAATAACACAGCTGAAACAATTTTTCACAAGACACGTGAACTCTACCATTTATTATGTCTCCAGCTACAGTCACTCAGCAAATATGCTGCATATGCAATCCGATGGAACTGATAGTTACTTGCATACTGTCTGTCTACAGTTCGTTTTTATTTTGTTGGGCATCGCAAGGAGGCTTGAGCACAATCATGGGTTTAACTCTTAAACAGCTCCAAGTTGATATGAATTGTTGCAATTTATCCCGGTGGGTCCTGAAATGCTTGGTACTGTTTGACTCTTCACCATCAAAGCTTCGCCCTGTTATAAATAGATCTAGACTTTTATCGTGAGGCCTGGGAGCAGCTCAATAACTGCTTGCCTTGTCGATTTATCATTATCATTTATGAGGCACAACAATACATTAGGTTGCCGTCCATTTTTTTGGCTGAAATCACCTTCCATTATAACAAGATAAACTTGTGATTAAATGAATCAAGTATAATTCTACATCAGATGCTAGAGTTTTCCAAGTTGCGTGTATTTTAAGTTTTCCACATCACTGACCTCCGCTACATTTGCTCATAAAAGCTAAACGCAATTATTATATCAGTGAGTTTATTGGTTGAGAAGCTAATCTTGTCCATCAAAATCAAAAGTAATTCTCATGGAACTTAATTCCCTTTTTATTGCACGGTGATCAGACTCTCTTAGCTGTTAGGCTCCGTCTTTATCATCATTAATAGTTGCTCCACCTTTTCATTCTTCTTCCATGCTTGAAAAATTTGATAGAACTGTCACACTGTCCTTCCATTCCAGCACTGGTGATATCTGTGACCCATTTTCACCAGCGGACTGATATGTGAGCATCTCATCACATGCTTAGTTTCATATCTATGAAGTACACTTAACATGATGTAATCGCTTAGTTTCATATCTATGAAGTACACTTAACATGATGGAATCGGTTCCTTTCTTATCGAGTCTTTGAATTGAATGCAATCAATTCTATAAGCCTAAATAATTTCTATGAATAAGAAATGAAAGTGAAAGTGTAGCTGATTCCATTTTATTTTATGTTTTTTTACAAGAGAGGTTTATTTCTCAAAGATTAAATCAACATAAAAAGTAAGGGAATTAGATCCCAAAGACACTCTCTCAACTAAGGTTCGCAGGTTGGCCAGACATGAAACCATAATGGAAGAGCTAGATAACCCCCTTTGCTAGTCCACCCGCAAGCTTGTTTTGATTATAGTAATTACTAGTTTAGCACAAATTTCTCCAAATTCCGTTTTCTTTTCGTCTCGAGCATTTTCTAATAGGATAGCATGTCTTGTGGTTTCTTTTCTTTTTGGATAGCATGTCCTATGTTATCCCCTTCCTCTGATGCAATCATGACTCACAATCCATAACACAGAGTGCTATATTCACTCAAGTCTTAAGAATGAGAAAAGTTTGACTGGTATATTTCAGAATAATTGCTTGTCAAAATGGCTAAACAGGATAGCATGACAATCTTAGGACAAGTTTGACAGACTAATTGCATATCTAAGCTATATGGGAGTTGCATTTGTAATGTATATTCATAGTGTAGGCTCTTTGTATATATATGAAATCTGATATGTCTCTTATTAATCACGGCTTATAAACAGTATATTGTCTTTGATATTTATTATAGATATACTGATCTATTACCTATATAATAGTAGGGAGCTAGTAGGCTGGTTGTGTGACAAATTGCTGGTCTACTTGTTACCTTGTTCTACCTGTATACCACATGATAGTGACTTGTATTAGATAAATTAAACTATTTATTATTATTACATGGAAGATTAAATTTTAAGATATGACAACTTTTTTGCTATTATATCATCATATACACGCAATATAACTTAAAATATTAAATTAGAAATCAAATTTTCAGATAGACATGATAACTTTTTGATATATGCTGCTATTCCAGAAAAAATGAAATTCCTTTTTTAATTACAAATTGAATAACTTCTCATATTTTGTATAAATTCTATGTATTTTGTTTTCTACTTTCCCTAATTTTTAAACAATGTCAAAAAAAAACAAATTACACACACACACACACACACTCCATTTTTCTCTTTACGGTCATTATAACTTCCCATATATATATTTTTCATTTTTCAATTTCAAATAAAAAAATAGCCTAAAAATTCATTTTCGTCATGGTTTGGTGTTACTCAAACAATATCAGTGACAATTAGATTATACTATTCGGACGTCACGTTGGGTTTCTGATGTCGTTGATATTAATATATTATATTCTGCATCTTTAAGATCATTCATGTATGAGCAACCTCAAAGTTATCCAGTAATACCTGCAAAGTGGAAGGCTCTGCTATCACTTTGAAAGGTTGGGTCTTGGCAAATCTGTGGGTGATTACAGTGTTTTAAATGGAAGCATTGAAAGATCTCTCATTGAGAAGTGCAATTGATTTTACTATAGGTTGCTGTAAATACTAATAATGATGATAAAAACACAGCCCCTCATTAAAGACCAATTTTCTTCTGTGGTTTGCTTCTGCAGCAGAAATTACAAAGAAATGGGTGCTAGATTTAAATTACTTCTACTAGTAGCACAGAAGTAACTTGAATGGCGCGTTAATTGAATTCATTGCAGAAGCATTTGATTTTTGCTGAGAAGTATCTCTGAAGAGTTAATGGAATCGTTAATGGCATTTGAATGCTTGCCTCTGATCGGTTAGGGGTAATGAAAGCAAGCAGAAGCATCATATATTGAAAGCCCCTTCTGTTTCTCTCTCCCCAGTGACACTCCATATTTAGAGCCTAATCTGTAGCCATGCAACTAAATGCTTTGCATGTATTTCAATGAGGGGAGGTTGAGAATTCAATTCTAAAGTTTCATCGGTAGGGTATTCAAATTTATGGCTTTGATCTGCTTCTTTGTTTATAACATGATGTAAATGCCATCAGTACTCTCTTTTTCTGGTTCCAATTCTTTATTTTTTGGTTTTGACTACTGTTAACGCTATTAATTTCACTTTTGAAAATACATATCTGTATCTTGTACTAATATATCACTAAAAAAAAAAGCTTTATTTATTATATCACTGAGAGTTATGTTTAGTTCAATGGCATTAAGCAAAGTTGAAGATTCAACTTTCTTAGTAGGGAACGGCAACGGCAACTCAATTTTTGTTTCAAAACTGCATCCACCAAATTGTTCACTCTCATTACTATCATCAACTATGGCCTACAGCTAGATCGTTTTCTGCTGCGTTATTATTCTACATAAACTAAGAATCTCTTATGTGGCAAGTTTAACTTGAATTCTCTATCTACCAAATTCAGGCCCCAATAAAAAAATT
This sequence comes from Acacia pycnantha, assembly GCA_025563575.1. NCBI lineage: Eukaryota > Viridiplantae > Streptophyta > Magnoliopsida > Fabales > Fabaceae > Acacia > Acacia pycnantha. The sequence goes on from JAMWYP010000117.1 coordinate 987,088, forward strand.
GTCTATCTCCCTACTCTTTTCTGTTTTCTGAAAAGAAAAGAAAAATGATAACAGCATATACAAAAATTATTTGAGATTCAAAGCATATTTATAACATGCTTTGACTTGGGTGGTCCAACATAAGATGGCGTTCGTCATTTGGCTATGTTTCGCCAAAAATATCTTAATTAAGTGCACGAGACTATATATTCTTATTTCCACACCCAAGTAAAGAAAATAAAACTGGTCTTTTTTCACAACTGATGCATGATTTTCAAGCCATTAGCAAGTGCACGACCAGGACAGGTGTTCATTCTTTTATGGGTTCACTTTACCCACCTGGTTTGAGTTTTTCTTTTAATTTCAGCATAATTAATGGTTGTAACGCAAAACGAATATATAATTAAGTTCTGCCCTCTATTTTTATTTTGTAAGTGAAAGTCCAAAACAGAGGAAAAAGGCAAAAATTAAACGATGAAATATAAGTTAATGTATTTTTGCATGATTATTCACACAGTTACTGCATTAGTTAATTTCTTCGGACTGATATATTGAATTTCATCACTCAATTACCGTGAACTCAAACCAGTTGCCGAAGTTGGCTTTTGAACGTGTGGTGTTTGAAATGAAAGTTGTGAATACTAATTTGAGGTAGAGGACCAATGGGAGATGGGACTTAATGGAAGGGTGTACTTTGATCTAGACATATTGGTATATACATTTATGATTTATACAGTCGTCCACGTAAAAGTAACACTTGACCATGTTGCAGCTAGGCTTACAACAGTAGCCAATCGCTCTCTAAACTTTAATGCCTACTCTTTTAATTTCTTTGACACCACAATTCAATTTCTTTGAACGAAGATATTTTTCTCCTAACCAAAAGCAAGTATTTTTATAAACCAACAAGATTATAAAACGTAAATAAAACATTAAAAGACTGAGTCCAAATAATACAAAACCTTGACACTAAACCACACATATAAAGGGAAAAACAAAACCATCAACACAAAGTCATCCGTGCCGTTATAGTCAGAATGATCTAAAAATAAAACCATATGATATGATTAAATAACTTATTTAGTTTCATTAATCTTTATAAAAAAAAGTCAATTATGTTTTACATCTAGGACCCCTTGAACTAAGATTTGACAAAACAACAAACTAAAATAATTAAGTGCGAGTGATCCCACTTTATCTCGTGGAATTGTTTGTGTTGAAGATAGGAATCGAATTTGAATTATTGTTATTAGATGATAATTAGTTATCTAGAAAAGTGGAATATTTGAAAGGTTGTTATCTATTATTGTGCTCAAGTTGTTAACCTTTGCTTGTATAAATTTATCTCATTTAAGAGGAAAAATATGAACGAAGGAATGAAAAAGAGGAAATACTCCTCTGGTCTTTTTCTTGTTACCCGACCAAATCCCTAATTTCCTATGAAGAATCCTGACTTTACTATCAATTCCACCTCTCCATTGTCCTCCGCCTCGGTCCACCTTCCAATATCATCATCCAGCAAGATAATTCCTCCTTTTCCATCACCGTTATCCTTGATGACTTGAAATATCTCCTTTGGTCCTAGTTAATGGACATGCGTATCGGTGCTCAGAAAATAATCTGGGTACTTAACTGGTGCAATGAAGAAGTCTAAACAATGAAAAGTTGGCTTATTGAATCCATGAGCCACCCATTGATGTAGTGGTTCATCCGCCTTGAATCGCCCACGATATGGCACTCCGTATATTATGAATGTACTTGAATATGTATCTTTCGTTGATGAATGCATGTACTCGAATGCTTTGGATCTCTTTATTCAAGACCTTTGCAGAAGAAGAACTGGTTGTCTATCTCTATGCCTCCTGTTCCAGCATCTTCTCAAGAAAAGTGTTTGAAGAAGTGATTGGCAAGTTGGGCATGGTGACATTTATACACCAACTTGAGGGGAGTGTTGAAGATAGGAATCGAATTTGAATTATTGTTATTAGATGAGAATTAATTATCTAGAAAAGTGGAATATTTGAAAGGTTGTTATCTATTATTGTGCTCAAGTTATTAACATTTGCTTGTATAAATTTACCTCATTTAAAAGGAAAAATATGAACGGATGAATGAATGAACGAATAAATGAAAAAGAGGAAATACTCATCTGGATTGAATTTTAACAGTTTGGAAGTGCATTAGTAATGAGTAAAAGCCAACAACTGGTAGTTCTTTGGTATGGACAGTGGACACATCGTTGTCTCTTGAGCTCCGTTGTGCTTTCAATGTTCAAGTTAATGATTCAGTTTTACATATAAAGTGCAGCTTTCGAAATAAAGATCAGTTAAGGATCATTTTCCTTTGACGTTTGTCCTTTTTATTTATATAGGATAGTACTATAGTTTTTTACTACCCTACATATTAATTTAAAAATGGTCTAAACGGACAAAAATCCCGACGTCCTTATTCTCAATAAATAGTTTGTATTTTCCTCCGTAAGAAAAAAAACATTCTGTACTATTAAGAGCTTGTTCTTTGAACGTTAGGGACTATCTCCGGATACATACTTGTCGTCTATCGCATGATTCATCATCCAAATATATACGGAAAATATATACCTGGCTACCTTACCGTCTGATGTGAAAGCTATGAGCCAAGTGTGTTTGAATTCAATGTTTTTGATTTTACTAGTATTTTGTCTGCATTGGATCTGCCTACCCTTTGCCTTCCAATTTTCAATATTAGTTTTGACATTAATAATGCACAACGTCCGTCAAATCTATACCGAATGATAGAGTCAGCAATAATATATGAGATGAAGAATAATGAAATTTAGGGTCAGCCCTAATGATTAAATGCAGCCCAAATGATTGAAGCGTTTGGAAGCTAGCGTCAAGAAATGGAACTCTTGCCTTGAAGTTGAGCAAAAATAGTGATGATTTTCAAACAGATTGAGGTTTGGTGGTGGGAAGGGGAAGAAGACATAACCCCTAATAACAAGAAAAGGTCACGCATGCGCTTATACACACACATACACTTACAAGGCCAAGCCCTTTTCTGCAAAAGCTAGAGAAATGAATATTGAGAGTTGAATATATTATTTGTCCATCTTCAAATTAAAGTACCGCACATTCTGGTTTGTTTTTTCAAGCCAACACTTAAAGCCCACAACTGTACACACATCATTGCCTATCACCGTCCTCTTCCTGTGAATTCTGATCTGACCTCCATCTCCAATTAAAGCCGTACGCATAGTCTCTCAAAATCTGAATCTCTTGTTCCCTCCCTTTCAAACAGAAAATCGGTGCCTTCCTTTAATTTGTAATGAAGTTCCCTCAACATTTGGCTTTTCAGAAAACGCTCCTCACATGATCTGTGAAACAAAATCTCATCAACTGATCTTGTGTGTTTGTATATATTGTTCTCATAAATAATCTTGCGTTGGTTGAAGTCTTCCAATCTGGACAATAAGGAGTATTCCATCTAGAGACGGCTTTATGTTGAAGTTGTTTCAACTAGTTTTGGCTGGCTCTCATCAAAGGTCCAACCCATTAGTCAATGCACCCATTAAAAGAGAGAACCTTTGTATTTATTAGAATAATGAAAGCCAACAGTGTTGTGCTGGTGAAATTATCACGCCCCATGTTTAGTACCACGCATAACAACAAACGGGCTCCGCGAAAATTCACCCCCCGATCATAATTAAGGATGTTTTTGTTTTTTAGTACAAGATAGAAATCTCTCTTTAAGCACAGCTAATAAATACTAATAATTATCGAATCAATATGATTACACAAAAAAGAGTTGCTGCTGCTGATCTTTATAATATGTTTCTTTATCACCTTTGTGAGGCGAGAAAATATATCACTCATTCTAAAATATCATAAAAATACACTATTTTGTTTGTGACTTTTAAAAATTTATACCTTAGATGAATATGTATAGTAATCATTACCTTTAATAATGATTATACATGCACCTAGGATGTTTATTTTCTCTGCCCCCTTCAAGTCAATGTGAATGTGTCGCGCCGAAAGAATTTGAAGTGATGTATATATACTCCTACATTCATTTAAATAAATTAATAAATAAGTTATTTCTGAATAAAAATTTAAGATTCATACCCATCTTTAATGAATTTCATTATTTAGTAAAGGTAAAATAGTATTAAAACAAATGAATGCTCTGTTATGGAGTGACAATTGTTTTGAAGCAAAATTATAATTCTAAAAATAATATTTGGTAAATTGAAAGAATTTTATAAAGGATGGGATCAGGAAAAGAAATCAAAATGAGAATGTGAATATTACTGTGGATGGGCTTCATTTTAAAATTAAGGATAAAGGTGCAAAAATATACATAAACTTTTATCTAAAGTATGTCTAACACCATATATTTTTCGGAGGTGCAAAAATATATATGAACTTTTAAAATAAGAGCAAAAATACCATGACAGTTAAATTGCTTTAACAGATGTTACATACAATATGAAAATATCAAAATACCCCTGAACTCAACAAAAAAAAAAAACACACTTCCTTCCAAACTCTCAATTAATCCTCTTAGCTGACATATCCACAACTTCCAGAGGCACAACATAAACAAACAACATCACCCAAATTATAACCTACTGAGTTCAAATGAAGAAATCTCAAAAAAATACAAAAGTAAAGAAATCAACATTACTCTAAAAGCTACTTTAACTAGATTCACCCAGAAAAATTGTCTACAAAATGAATATTAAAAAGAAAGTACTCAAATGGAAGAACAATGGACGGTGGTTGATTGTTTGCGGCTTGCGAGTTGAAGATGCAAAGTGAGCAAAGACGACGGTCGACATAGCACAAACGAGGGTCGACATTATGGAAAAGAGCCAAATAACAAAAGTAAAGGCGAGGCAGAGTGAATAAGAGAGCCAAAGAACAAAAATAATAGCGAGACGAAGTGAAGTCATGAGCATAATATTTAAGAGTAAACCATCATCAAATGAGATAAGATGAAGACAAAGAAAAAGAGAGAACCCACCACTAGATGAAGGAAGAAAAGAGACCAACCACCAGATTAAGGAAGGAGAGAGAGAGAGTTGATAATGGCGAGGCGGAGGATGATTCGGCGGATCTAGAAGGAGACCTTGTTGACTTCGATGATTTAGATTTGCAAAGTAGAGTGGAGAAACGCAACTACCTTTGTTCGCCGCCGTCTAAAAAGAAAATAAAGAGGAGAAGGGAGAAGGGATAGAGTCACAATCAAAGAAAGAGGGAAGAGCAAGTGAGGAAATTACAAAAAGTTAAGTATTTTTATTTTTTTTAAATGGCGTGAAGCCCACCCTAAAAGTAACGTCAGTTAAGGCATTTTAACGGCACAAGTATTTTTGCTCTGATTTTAAAAGTTTATGGATATTTTTACACCTCTGAAAACATATGGCGTTGGACGCACTTTAGATAAAAGTTTATGTGTATTTTTACACATTTACCCTAAAATAAAAGTCATTGCCATTTGGGCTTGTGTTACACGTATTGTTGATTGTTGGATGTGTGTGTATCACTCTTTTTATATTATTATCTAGTATCTGGGTGATTCATGATTTCCCTTCTTAATATAAGTGTCTTTTTTGGGACCTGAACTTGAGACCCAAATGAAACTAATATGATTTTACACCACTAAATTAACTCTATATTGATTGTGTATATAGCCCTTTTTGAAATATCTATGTTTCACTATTTGAAGCAAGCTAATTTAGCAAATGCACAGATTAAGCCATCTATTTGCCTATTAGCCGCAATTCTTGGTAGGTAAATCTGCATATGAAGCAATAATTAAAATCACATGTTAAAAAATTATAAAAACTTGGCAACTCTTTTTGTTGCGTGATCAATGTGACCACATCGGATATGCTGCAAATAACGAATGTCCTTTGCTACTTCTACGTGGTTCAGAAAATGGCAAATAAATAATTTCAGCTGGTTAAAAAGATAACAAGAATTGCCTGTTCAGATAATTTTGACAATATAATAACAATCTCTAAAAAGCAAAAAATCGACGCAGCAGATTGATTCAAGGCAGGAAAGTAGGAGTAAGATTGATAGATTCATCGCGGCGAGTGCTAAATCAATATCAATCTCCTCAGAAAAAGTTTCTAGACGCAACCAAAAATGATAGATAGGGTTAGCCTTTTGCTTTACAAGTATATAAATGTTTATTTTTAATAATTTAATAATATAGGGGTTACTGGTTAAGTGGTCGATTTGTGCCATGGAAGAGACGACGAGGAAGCGTGGGACTAAGGAGCCTCTATCGAGGAGAATGAGAGTTTCTAATTATGGAAAGCCGTAATCCATTTTGTCCACATGTTTCTTCAAAGTCTGCCACGTTGACCAACAATTTCCACTTCTGGAAAACGCACCTGCTTCTTCGTTCTTTCACTTCTCTCTCCTACACACTTCCTAATTTCTTGGTTAATTAATAAGCAACGTAGACTGGCTCGCGCATAAAAAACAAACTGCGGTGAGAAATTTTTTGGGTACTCAGTACTAATCAAACAGCATGACAACGACAATGCAATATAAAACTTGATCAACATTCAGCTGATTACAATGTTAAGTAGTCAGTAATAATTCCGTGGGAAAGCAACGACCTTTTGCATAATGGAAACTTGGAAACAGAGGTTTATAGATTGATTTCAGTACTAAATGTTGCAAAGTAATGTGTTCTATCCCTGTCCCTGTTTTCATATTTTAAAAACGTAGCCTTTTTAAATTTGAGGTGATAATGCACTACAAAGATTCAACACTTGCCCATAATGAAAAGACTCACAGGGAGATCACATTGAAGATCCTCTGTTTCGGATACCTAAATCAGGGTAGTCCGGTAGTAGCAAGTACGAAGTTGTTCACTTGCAATATGCAGGTAGAGAAAACGATTGAATTCAAGATGTTTGAATCATTTTCTTAATTGTAACAAGTATATAAATATGGTACAACGAAATAGAAGTTCTAATTTATTCACTATAAAGAGGGTGTTGCCTGTTTCCTTTTTCTTGCGGTACTGTTGAGTATTTAAACATTTGCAAGTGTTGGCTGTTACACTTAATTTTCCATGATTACAATCTGAAAGAATTTGGTGCTGGCCATCAAATTCGCTGGTGGGATTGATATACATATAAATTTGATATTTCTAATAAATAAAATGAGAGGGTTTTAGCTTTAAAAGCCGTTGGGGTTTTCCTGTGGTGTATTTATATATATATATATATATATATATATATATATATATATATATGCGCCTATATGGCTCCGGTAGACTCATAAAACACCGACTCCTCCAAGCAATGAATGAAGAAAGGCCCTCTTCCTGCACTTTGTAATTGCTATATTTACTGCAAATTTCCCCTTCCTGTATATATCTTGGGATTTTTCTCCAACCATTAATACGTTTCCTGGTCTCAATTTACACTCTTCTTCTACCCAATACATCAATTCAATTCAATTCTCTCTTTCTCTCTCCTCTTTCTTCATTCCCCCCTCTCCCTCAATTAAATAAAGCTTTAAATCACCCCACCCTTCATTTTCCTTGTATAAATTCAGTTCCCAACCTCCTTCTCCCCGCACCACCCTTCCCTTTTGCTGCCGCCGGAGCTTCTTATGCTTCCGGCCATCCCCTGTTCTTCTTCTCTCTCTTCCTCCCTCTGTTTTAGCTTTCCCACAAGCTGCTTCACCAGTCCCTCAAGGTACGTCATCAGTTTCAGTTTTGTTATTTATATGAATCACGTGTTGTATGGTGCAACGCCAGGTCACTGAATTAGATTTTTTTTTTTTTTGTGGCTCGGGCTTTTCGTCTAAAAGGTAACGAGTCTTGCAGGATCGAGAGGGCGAAGCTAACCATGAGTCGCAGAAACGGAAACGGGCCGAAGCTTGACTTGAAGCTTAACTTGTCCCCACCGAGGGCTGACCGGAGACTGGAGTCACCAAACCGATCGGCGACGGTGTCACCGATGTCAACGCCGAGCTCTTGCCTGTCGTCGGAACTGAACCAAGAGGATGGGCAGCATAGATACTCGCACAGCCCTGAAGCAACTTCGATGGTGCTAGTAGGCTGCCCAAGATGCCTCATGTACGTGATGCTCTCAGAGGATGATCCCAAGTGCCCAAAGTGCAAAAGCACCGTTCTGCTTGATTTCCTGCAGGACGGAAACAACCCCACCCTTAGGAGGACCTAGACTGGGCCGCTCTCTGTTTTTATTTCCCTGTTCTGCATTTCTCTATTTCTAGTAGGACATATTAGCTTTTAAATCCTAGGAATCTCCTTTTTGGACTTTTCCCCCCCTTTTGGCCCTCTTTTATTCATATTTCCGGTGTATGATTGCTGCTACGGGCTGTCTTCCCTTTTACCCTCTTTCCTCTCCCATTTTCCTTGGATCAAAATCCTGCAGGTTTTGTCAAACTACGGGTTGTACAGAGGGTATGAGAGAGTTGATCGTAATATGCACTATCCTAATCATATATAGAAAGGAACCAAAAAAAAAAAAACTAACTAGTGGTAAAACTTGATCATGCTTACGGGTATCTGAGAAGAACTGAGATATTATAATCATATGTGCCTTTGCTTTTGATCGTCCATGCTAGCTGACAATGAAATAGAAATAGGGCTTAGACCCTCAGGTGCCCTACTTTTTCTCGTCGAGATCCAAGGTAGAATCAGTGAATCGCCCTTCATGATCCATGCTTCTTCTCTCTGTTTTTTTTTTTTTTTTCGCCCTTTACTGTTTCATCCAAGCAAAAGCGCGCAAGTCCGAGCCCAAAGCTATCTACCACAGACAGAACAAGAGAGAGAGAAAAAAAGATTATTTAAAACAAAAATTATTGCTGCAGTAGTTGGATCCTCCGTACTTGATCGCCACAAGAAATGTTTGCGAGATAAGGCCCACGCAAACTTGCCATTTACTCATGACGCAGCGCAGTGGGTGGACCAATCTAAACTGATTACCTATGACTCAAAATCTCACGTATAAGGGTTTGGAAAAGAGGACTTTGTCAGTTGACTTTAGTTCTGATTACAAGCTAGAGTAACAATTTTAGACACAGCAAAGATGAGTTCCTAGTTTTTACTTGGATCCCCTGACATGATCCGTGGTGATGAGGGTAACAAATAGCAAAATTTGCCAAGAGTGGGCAGAGAAATCTCTAACTAAGAAATGTAGAGTTGGAACTGAAACATTAATAGATGAATAAGGGAACGGTGAGGTAGATGGGAAGAGAGCAAATACTAGCATGGAAGTTAAATGAATGTGTGGCAGTATGAGAAAATTAAATTTTTGTGTGGGGAGAAAGAAAAGAAACGTAATCAAGGAGAATTAAGGATGATAGAAGGTGGGTTGGGTAGTTCCGAGCATTGAAAAAAAGACCATTCTATTAAGACCATTTAAAACACATAAATGCAAGAGTAATTGAGACAGTTGAGAATAATGAGGGAGGTATTACGTCAGACGATAAATGCCCACCTTTTTATCAAAACCATATTTTCCCCTGCCTCTTCACGATCTAGTTGTATTCTTTTGAGAAAAAAAAATCAAAATTGCTCAGCTTTATGTTAGGCTTGGTTCTCTGACATAGAGATCCATATTTTTTATTGTAGTAAGAACTCGAATGTTACATTTGATGAGTGCTTTTACTGCTTGTCCTTCCTTAACAGGTATGCATGCACCATCAATTCCACAACCGAGGCTCACATGTCAGTGTCAGTGCATTGTAGGGCTGAGCTTATAAGTATGAGTTGATGCATTCCAACCTTTATCAGACATTCAAAAAATATATATGAATGAAGAAAGCAGAACACTGGGAGTGACAATCAAATAAATTCTCTTGGCTGGTGACAACCCTTTTTAATTAATATACTATTAATTAATTTACAGAGAAATCAGAATGAATGCACAGCTAATAGTCAGCAGAATTAATAAGCAAACAAAGGACGATGACATTAACCTTAGGGGAGGTGGTGGAGGTTCAAAAACAGGGGAGGTTGGGGTTGGTTTCAAAGACATAACTCTATGAGTCCTCTTCTATAAATGTTCATTTGCTCAGGTACGCTATGGATACAACCTGCGCAACAACACCTGTATTGGGGGCAGAGAGAGAGGTCATCAAGAAGAGGGGCCACATCGTCGTCGTCGGAGAAGAAACCTCCGCTAAGGAGCAAAACCACGCATTGGGATCGGAGGCTGCGGGCACCATTGAATGATGCTTTTAATTAGCCGTCCTTCCATCACTGTGTATCAAAATGAAATGCCAGCAGCACGTACTAGTACTAACAGAGTATTTAAGAGAGAATGCAGAATGAAGAAGTCAAAATAAAAGACGGAAGATATATACTACGAGTCGTATATTGTAAGTTTGTCAATTGGTTAATACCATCGTCATGTAAGGGACTAAGTGAGCGATAACCCATGTTAAGGTTTGACTTGAGAAGTTGAGTGGATGCTGCTTTCAATCGGCTTATGTTTGGCCGCAATTAACCTTCTCCGGAAGCAGACACCAGTCATGATCCGAGCAACGCAACATTTTTTTTTTTTTTTTGATAATAGCAATGCAACATGTAGAAGTTAGTAATTACTCTTATTTGTTATTGGGCCCACAGTATGTAATTAGCCTTAAGGCCCAGTTGTGTTTTGTATTTGTATTCTATTAATATGGGAATGTTTTTACCAAAAAATATATATATATATATATATATATATATATATATATATATGGGCAAATGATTTGTCCAGTGACAGGACCTAACACTTTTTCCTGTGAAATTAAAACTACACCGTTTAGTTAAGTGAGGGTGAGCCAAAGATTAAAAAAAAAACAAAAAACAAAAACAAACATTGCATTGCCTTGGACTAATCGACACTCTTTTTATTTGGAATGAAAAAAAGAAAAACAAACAATCGAAAAGATCAGATAGAGAGAGAGAGAGAGAGTAACATCATCATTCTTCTTCCTTCACTGATTCACGGCAACCCCAAAAAGGAAAAATCATATTATTGATTCACGGCAATTTTTTTTTTTTTTTTATTATTTATTAGGCCAAAACTGATCAAACACAAGTATTACAATAAAATATATTTTATGTTGTTAATATTTATAAACTCCTAAATAATAGGATCTAATCTAACTAATTTCACTTATGATATTATTTACAAAATAATATATAGTTAAGTATATTTTACGTGGTGAGAGCATTTATTAAGATCCTAATTTGATGCATTAGCGATTTGATCGACACTTTGTTATTTTTTGTTTCTGCATTTTTTATTTCAGGCCCCTTCACTAACCCGTGTTTTGTTTTGTTTGTTTTTGTTTGTTTTTATTTCAGGCCCCCTTCACCAACCCAAACGGTGTAGTTTTGATTTCACAGGAAAAAGTCTTAGGTCCAGTCACTGGACAAATCATTTGCCCTATATATATATATATATGGGAATGTTGCTTTAGTTAAGGTGAGAACATTTGATTGTACAAACATTTTTCTACTAGCAATCAATGAAGTAAAGTGTTCTCTTTCCTCTGCGTGGGTTACTTTACATGGCATCAGAGCAAGTTCAAGAGAAAGGAACTACATCACATATATTGAAGGCCTAAAACTGGTTCATTAGTCAAGAAACTAATCCAAATGCAAGGTCAGCGTCACCTAAGGGCAAGAATCCTGGTTGAAACCCAAGATTCGCCCACACAACTCGAAAGAAATCTCCGGAGCCCCGTAACCACACTTGCCTGAGTTTCTCTCAACAATGCTCGTACACCTTAGCTCTGTCACGTCCCAATGCCAATCTTATGAAACAAACTCTGAATCACCATCAAAATCTTGATTGTACCACATGTTCGTCTCTAGAAATCGCTTGGAATCGTTGATTCTCACTGTTATGCGTTGGAATCGTGCCGATCCAATTACCATCGTGATACATTTCTGCGTCGAAGATATATACAGAGATTGTTAGCCTGTTTGGGATAGCAGTACACAATAGAATAAGCCTAGTGCATAGTGGAATAAGCCCGGCGAAGAAAAATAAGTTAATTTGGACCGTTTGGGATAGCTTATGGGTCAAATGGACTTATTGTAAAAAAGTAGCTTTTGATAGCAGTCACTTTTTTCAGCTTCTGGTATGACTTTTTTCAGTTTATGGAGAAAAATGTTAGGATATGTGATCCAATAAGCAATGTACGATTAAATATACATTTGCATGCATTCTAATTTATCCATTAGAATATATTTAATTAAGTACTTTAGAGTTTTTTATTTTTAATAATAATTTAATTTTTTTATCAAATTTAAATTTTATCTTCAATTATCACGATGTACAACTAGTATGTATGTATGTATGTATGTATGTATGTATGTATGTATGTATGTATGTATGTATGTATGTATGTATGTATGTATGTATGTATGTATGTATGTATGTATGTATGTATGTATGTATGTATGTATGTATGTATGTATGTATGTATGTATGTATGTATGTATGTATGTATGTATGTATGTATGTATGTATGTATGTATGTATGTATGTATGTATGTATGTATGTATGTATGTATGTATGTATGTATGTATGTATGTATGTATGTATGTATGTATGTATGTATGTATGTATGTATGTATGTATGTATGTATGTATGTATGTATGTATGTATGTATGTATGTATGTATGTATGTATGTATGTATGTATGTATGTATGTATGTATGTATGTATGTATGTATGTATGTATGTATGTATGTATGTATGTATGTATGTATGTATGTATGTATGTATGTATGTATGTATGTATGTATGTATGTATGTATGTATGTATGTATGTATGTATGTATGTATGTATGTATGTATGTATGTATGTATGTATGTATGTATGTATGTATGTATGTATGTATGTATGTATGTATGTATGTATGTATGTATGTATGTATGTATGTATGTATGTATGTATGTATGTATGTATGTATGTATGTATGTATGTATGTATGTATGTATGTATGTATGTATGTATGTATGTATGTAATCACTTATGTCACCGCTATCCCAAACATGCTCACAGTAATACTTAAACAAACGTCGATGAAGAAGGAGATACAAGGCAAGGAGAATCATAAGGTGTTGATTCAATCGAGTTCTTGAGATTTGGAGAAGGTAATTGTGAATCAGAATCGCAAGTGCTTTTGCTTTTGCATGATTTATAGCATCACAATCTTCTCCCCTTTCGTTGTTGTAATAAAGTTTATTCCATTTCTCATTCAGTTCCACGAGTTCTGAAGTATCCCTTGAGGTTCAAATATGGTAGAAAAGAAGATAAGTGATGATTCCATCGTGAATGGTTTATCTTTCACTCATCCTCTATTCCTACATCCTTCAGATACACAAGGAGTTGTGATTGTTCAACAAATTCTTACAAGCAGTGATAATTATGCCTTTTGGAGCAGAGCAATGACCATTGCACTTAGAGTAAAACACGAACTCGGGTTTATAGATAGAACATGTAGAAATGAGGCTCAAGAACAAGGATTACAAGACGAGTAGGAACGTTGCAATGCAATCATTCTTTCATGGTTGCTTAATTCAATTTCAAAGGAAATTGCCAATAATGTCATCTACTCTCAAGAGGCACACCATGTACGGCAGGACCTAAAGGAAAAGTATGATAAAGTTAGCGGCTCCCGAATATTTTCTATCCACCAAGAAATCAATTCCCTTCATCAAGGTTCTCTATCCATATCAAGCTACTACACAAAAATGAAATAATTGTGGGAAGAATAGTCAACTATATTCCCATTCCCTCATGCCAGTATGCAACTTCAAAGGTGCATGCTGTAGTAATACAACAACCAAAAACTCCTACAATTTCTTATGGGTTTTAATAAGAGCTGTGTAGCTGCCAGAAGTCAAATTCTCTTCATGCCACCTCTTCCAAGCGTTAACCAGGCTTATGTTATGATATCCGGAGATAAAGCACAGAAAAACCTCGCTAATTCAGCAAAGGACACTATTGTTGAAGGAATTGTTATGGCTGCTAGAGGAAGAGGACGTGGCCCAAGACGAGGATGAGGCAGAGGTAGCTCAAGTCCAAAGTGTGCTCATTATGGTAGGAAGGGACATGCTAAAGAGGGGTGTTGGCATCTAATAGGATTTCCTCCAGAATTTAAAGGTAATATAAGCAAACGTGTCAACCAAAAGATGTCTGCCGCCACTCGAGCAAGTGACAAGGGTGTATATATGGCTAACATGGCGACACCCATTTTCACTCAAGAACAATATGAGAAGAAACTACTAGAGTTTTTGAAGAAAGAGGAAGATGCAAACTCTACGGTTCATGCTTTCATTGGTACAAGTTTGCTTAATTCTCCCTCTCAAACACGCACATACACCAATTGGGTAATAGATTCAAGAGCAACGTACAACACATTTAGTTAGTGATTTGTCACTATTAATTGGCTCAAATCAATATGTAGGGCCGATTAAAACCATAAAATTCCTAACAATGACAAGGTAAAAGTAACACATGTAGGAACAATATATTTTTCTGATAAATTTATGCTTAAAGAAGTGCTATATGCCCCTGGATTGCAATTTAACCTTATTTTTGTTTCTTGCCTGACAAAAGAACAACACTGCATTGTTGCATTTTTTCCTAATTATGGCTCAATACAAGGCCTTCAAGATGGCAAGTTGAAGGCGTCTAGTAACTTAGTATATGGGCTATACATTTTGCAACTTAAGCATGATAATTCCTATGTTGTTAATACTATTTCACATGTTGTTAATGCAATTCCTACATGTAATGATTTGTCATTGTGACACCTGAGACTACTAGGGCATGTGCCCCATTTAGTGTTAAGACACCTATACTTTGTCAACAAGAATTGTGCTTCAGATAATGAAAGTTGTGATATTTGTTTCCAAGCTAAACAAACCAAATTACACTTCTCTCCTAGTTTCATAAAAACTCATATATGTTTTGAATTTGAGGTCCTTATAGAACCCCTACATATTCTATTCATACTTATTTTCTTTCTATTGTAGATACCTTTTCTAGAGCTGCATGGATATTTCTCATGAAACATAAATCTAACACTATTCTCCGTATAAAAATTTTCTTTGCATATGGCTTTAATCAATTCGGTGCCAATGTTAAAAAAGTGAGGAGTGACAATAGCACTGAGTTCACTAATTCTGATCTTCACAACTATTTCCTATCAAAGGGTATGGTGCATGAAACATTTTGTCCCTATACACCGAAACAAAAAAGAATAGTTGAGAAGAAGCATAGAATATTGGTGTAGGTTTCTAGAGCACTTATTTTGCAATCTCAAGTTCCCATTCAATATTGGGTAGAGTGTGTCAAAATGGCCACTCATTTGATTAATTGTTTCCCCTCTAGGATCTTGGGATATCACACACCTTATGAAATAATCATGGTAAGAAACCTAATTATGACCATATTAAAGTGTTTGGTTGTTTAGCATTTGCTACAGATTTTACCACTTCTTACAAATTTGGAGCTAAATCGATCCCAAGTGCATTGTTAGGCTATCCTGCTAATAAAAGGTTACCTACTTCTAAACTTACGTGATAAGCGTATTATGGTTAGTAAGCATGTCATTTTTCGGGAATCTCTATTTCCTTATAAGGATATCGCCTCAACTGACAAAAAAGGGAGTTAATAAAGAGGTAAAATATTTGTTTTTCTTTTATATGAATGATGATGTAATCAGCTCTAATGCTAGTTCTCATGCTGGTGTGCCTGAACCTAATGTAGACATGCCTATATGTGCTTATATATATCCTGATCCTAATGCAAATAGCCTTAATAATGCTGACCATGCAGCTGATATACACAATTTTGATGCTGAAGATGAAAACCACCTAAGAGATCCATCCATGTCAACTAATGAGAGACCGAGCAAAAGAAAGGCCTCAATTTGGCCTCAAGATTATGTTTACAATTTAGTCACCTCTACCTCTTCTAAGCCTAAGACTAATTGTTTGTACCCCATTGATGACTATATTTCTTATGCTAATATTTATTCCTCTTACATGTGTTTCTTAAGTAATGTTGATGCCATCGTAGATTTCTCTTCTTATGAAGAGGCTAAAAAGAATATTGAATGGGTAAAAGCCATGAGGTTGGAAATAGAGGCACTAAAGAAGAGTCAAACATGAAAAATGGTTAGTCTCCATAAAGGTAACGAGATCTATAGGTTGCAAATGGGTCTATTGAATCAAATACAAGGCTAATGAAGAGATTGACAAATAGAAAGCTAGGCTAGTAGTTAAAGGTTTTACTCAAAGGGAGGGAATATATTACCATAAGACATTTTCTCCCATTAGTAAAATGGCTACTATTTGTATTATACTTAAGATAGCTACTATATATTAGAATTTATACCACATGGATGTACACAATGCCTTTTTGTAGGGTGGTATAAATGAAGAAGTTTACATGGTGATACCTCCCTGTTTTGGTAGTAAGGGGGAGAACATGGTATGCAAGTTGAGGAAGTCACTATATGGGCTTAAAAAAACCTCTAGACAATGGAACTACAAGCTGACCAATGCCCTCACTAAGGGAGGTTTTAAGAAAAGCAAGTCTGGTTATTCATTATTTTTTGGAAACTATGTTGATAGTGTGGTATATGTGCATGTGTATGTGGATGATTTGTTGTTTACAGGGAGAGTAATGAAGCTAGAACAAGGTAGGTAAAAGAATTTTTGCACAATAGCTTTGAAATCAAGGATTTAGGTACCATGAAGTACTTTCTTGGTATTGAATTAGCAAGATCAAAGAAAGGGATAGTGCTATACCAACAAAAATACATACTAGACATGTTATCTGACACCAATTTAAGTGGTTACAGGCTGCTTGATATTCCTATGGCACAAAACGTGTGATTGTTGGCATATGAAAAGGGAAAGGATAAGAAAGAAGACTTGTTGCAAAATCCACAATGATATAGAGCTTTGGTAGGTAGGTTAATATATTGGACTGTTACGAGGCTTGATATTTCATTTTTTTGTGTAGACTCTAAGTCAGTTCATGCAGGTTTCATTAAAGTCTCATATGGTTGTGACATTGAACGTGGTCAGATTATTTAGAGCAAAATTTAGGATTAGGAGTGTTGATGAGTTTGACAAGTGACTTATCTATGGATTGTTTTTGAAATTCAGGTTGGGAGCATGTAGAAAACCTAGGCATTCTATAACGGGTTACTTGTTAAAGCTAGGAAGGTCTCTTATTATGTGGAAGGCAAAGAAGCAACCTATTGTATCATGCTCTTGGTAAAAGCGAGTATAGGGCTTTGGGCTCAGTTGTTGCTAAGGTAGCTTGGGTTGTGGGTTTGTCGAAAGGGCTAAGAATCATCCATCCTATGCCCTTGAGTGTCTATCGTGATAACAAGGTTGCGATACATATTGCTTCCAATCCTATTTTTCATGAATGGATAAAATATATTGAGATAGATTGTCACTTTGTCTGGGAAAATGTACAAAGCAATTTGATTGATTTGAAGCATGTGAGTTCGTTGGATTAGGAGGCTGACATATTAACGAAAGTAGTGAGTAGATATAGTTTGAGAAGGTTCCTTAGCAAGGTTGGTGCAATTGATCTGTTTAGCCCCAAGCTTGAGGGGGAGTGTAGAAGTTAGTAATTAGTCTTATTTGTTGTTGTGTTCACATTATATAATTAGCCTTAAGGCCCAATTGTAGTTTGTATTTGTATTCTATAAATATGGGACTCTTGCTTTAGTTAAGGTTAGAACGTTTGATTGTACGAGCATTTTTCTTCTAGCAATCAATGAAGTGTTTTCTTTCCTCTGCTTGTGTTACTTTACACCATCACTTCATCACACTACTACAAAACAGAGTTACGACGTCCTATTTTTTGGACATTTAACGTCCTATTTCCACGTGACGCCTATCAGGGGGCGTAAAAAAAGTGCAACTTACAGCGTCCTAAAATTTTTAGGATGCCATATTGGTATCCTATGGCATCCTAAAAATATTTAGGACACCATAAGTCTTTTTTTCAAAAAAAAAAAAAAACAAACAGGGGTTTAGGAGCATCTGAGTAGGAGCGAGTTGATTATTCCAAACGAAATTAACCAAGAGATCAGAACAAGAAATAATAAGAAGAGGTTAACAGAATACATACGCTTATTCTAAGAATCTTAAAGCAAGAAAAATCTCAGAACCAAATATGCATAAACAATACAATGAACAAAGCTGAGATGAACTCATAATCGAATCAGATCCAGTCCAGCTGAGATGAACTCATAATCGAATCAGATCCAGTCCAGATGAGATGAAAAATAAATCGAATCAGATCCATGTTCAACAATAAATCAACTGTGAGATTCGGCGGAGCAAAGAAGATCTAACAAAGTAGATCTAAAAATATAAAATTCCAGATCTAAGAACAACATATCTACAACAAACCGAATGAGATTCAGCGGTACAGGAGGAGGAGCATGGCGAAGCAGGCGATCTGGAGGAAAGTGGTCACGGTGAAGCACAGCGATATGGAGGAGAGTGGTCATGGCGAAGCACGGCGATCTAGAGGACGAGAGCCTTTGATGCAGAAATTGATTGATTACCCAGAGAAAAAAAAGACGTAAGGATGAGAGGGAGACAATACCAGTGTCTGTGAGGAGAGGATGAGAGGTGCTTGGATCTGGACGGAGGACTGAGGTCGACTGAGGCAGCAGAGACAGAATATTACTAGAGCACAAGATGAGAGCTGAAGAAGAGAGAGCGTGAGATGAGAGTGCGGATGGTTTAAATTCTGCTACTTTTGGCGTCTAAGTTTCAAAATTAGACACCAAAAGTATCACTTTTGGCATCTAATTTTGAAACTTAGACACCAAAAGTATCACTTTTGGCATCTAATTTTGAAACTTAGACACCAAAAGTTTTTCTTTTGGCATCTAAGTTCAAAATTTAGACGCTAAAAGTACTGTTTTTTGCCGTCAAACAATTCATTTTGCCGCCCTGGTTTTAAATTCCACTACTTTTGGCGTCTAAATTTCAAAATGTCTAATTTTGAAACTTAGACGCCAAAAGTGTGCCTTTTGGCTTCTAAGTCAAAAGTTAGACGCCAAAAGTCCATTTTTCTCACATATAATTACAAAAATGCCACTGCCTTTTTTTTTAACTTCCATTTTTTAAAATAGGACGTCAATTAAGAAAGTAAAAACCATTTATTGTAGTAGTGTCGACTTCATATTCATATGCTCCCTCTCTCTTTAGTGTAATCCTTATCAATCGGTGTTCCAACTCTCACAAACTTTATTAGATATAGGTATACCTGAAAAAAAAATGTTTAATACATGTCAAAACTATTATAAAAAATACTGTTTAGAAGACGTCTTATAAAAACGAACGATGGGATTGAAGTACTATCTGTGCGATGAGGATTAATTTTATCATTGTGATAGTAATAGACTCCTCATGTTTATAGTCATGTTTTATCATTTGAATCAACTAGATGTGAGTTGTTCATAGTTTTATGTTTGAACCTTATGGATGTAGCTGCGAATCGCGATAACTACTTGAAGGTAACAAGATTTTTCTCATTGTAAGCCTACATTCCCATGATCTAAACTAATTGGTTGCTAGTAGCATCAAATAATAGTGAATTAATCCAAAAATATCATGTTTAACTTATTTTTTGGACAAAACGTACTTATATTAATACTTGAATCAAAAGATACATCAAAACATAACAATTACAACTGAAATAAAATAATCCAGAACAATTACAGCTGAAATAAATAAACCAGAACAAGAACAACAAGAACACAAACACATAAAACAATACAAACCAAATGAAAGAGAAACTAATAACCAAAATCACTGAAGAGGTAGGAATAAAAGTAGTTTCAAAGACTGCATCGGCTTCCTAGATATCCAAGGTTAGAAATGACAAGAAAGAAGGTGTTGGTTGCAAAACCCACCCTACAGGGCACACCTTCTTATAAGGATAAACTGCAAATAGATCAGCTACACAATTACCCTGATATGGGGCAAGAATAAGAAAAAAAAAAAAAACCAACTTCAGAAAGAAAACAAATGAAGTCCTTAAGAATACTTCTTCTCCTCCAATCAAGTAAATTGAGCAAACACTTACCGAATAAACTAAGACTAACACCAGTGATTTGGATTCGCCACCATTGAACAATCCTAACAATGGCCCTTTGAGAAGTAAAACATATAGCAACAAAGACCATCAACACAACCTTATCCCCAAATAGATGATTCAGAATTCCACACAATAAAGGTGAAAAGCTTGGGGAATAGCACCAAATATTGAATGCCTTTAAAGGTGCACTGCATTATGCAACGGAGCTTGAAAAATCGTCAGCATAAATTCTTGAAGCATATCTTTTAAAGTTCAATTATAGAATTTGAAATATGCAGTGAATTTAAGTATAGGCCATACCTCTCGAATTTTGTATCCATTTGTTACTTATGCACAGTTATTCCTACTATTTTTGACGAGCAACTTCTGGGCCAAAGAAAGAAACTTCACGTTCTTGGCGGCAATATACCAACTGACAGGGAAAGTACCAATACGGAAATGACTATTGGATGGAGATTGATTCATTGAACGAACTCTAGACATTTATACCCCTTATCTTTGGGTTCGCCTGGTAAAGGGGTCAGACTTTCTCACCTAAAGGGAGGGGGTTCAATCTTAGAGTTGGTCAAGACGCCGGGGTAGGCATCCTAGAAATCTACGAAGTAGTGAAAATGATGAAAAGAGGTGGAGACATGTGTACTCTCTAACCCAGTATGCCCTGTGGACCAGGGGCCGGAACTAGGATTTGAAATTAGGGGGCGAAAATTATAGAATATGACCCAAAGTTTTAGGAAATTATGATTTAGCCTCATAAATATTTAAATATTTTTAATTTAGTACCTTTACGAGACTTTTTAATAGGGACTAGATTGAAAGTATTTAAATTTTTTGAGGATAAAGCATAATTTTCTGAAATTTTAAGTCAAATTCTGTAATTTTAAGAGAGGCGAGGGCCACCCCTAGCCCCCCTTGAGTCCGCTGCTGTGGACTAGGCTTCAAGCGTCCTGTCCTTGGACTGTGGGTGAGCCCAACCCCTTTTCTAAAATTTTTTTAGCAAAAAAAAAAAACTCTAGACATTTATATGTCCTAAGACCAGCTTATGAATATTTCGATCCAAACATTAGGACCAGGCCTTTCCGTACTTGATTGTGCCCTGAAGCAATGAAAAGGAATAGAGTTAAAAGTGACAATTACGTGAACTTGTAACTTTGCCAGCGAGTTTAAAACTCCCCTTAATTCTTCTAAAATGCAGCCATGATCCCTGAATTTTGTGACTCCATTTCCTGTCACCAAGATCGATTATTTAAACTAGGTACCTAATTTAAGGCTAGCTTACACGGCAAGGGACTCACTCATCACCAGCTTCAAAGAAAGTTTAAGGAAAAAAATACTTCCCCTATTTATATTTATATTATTGCATTAGTTATTATTGTATTTAAGTTTTTGGGCTTTTGTTTCCACACCTTTTTATTTGGGCCTTGTATCTCTTAGGGTAGTTTTAATGAAACTACTAAATCTATTCGTTAACATATGACATATTTAGAGAGTTAATCATAGTCTTAAATATAAGACATAGTTTTTATATTTATTAATATTTTCAAAATTTATCCTTAACGATGCTCCCTCCATCCCTCAACAATAATGAATGACGAGAGAAAATGAGGGAATTGAGGTGATGACTAGAGTATTTAAAAAAATACATGTCATATTAACTAATTTTATTAATTTAATAAAATTAAATAAATATTTTTTACATTAAAGACCAGATAAAGTACTATATTTTCTCTGGTATAAAAATAAGAAGAACTACAATAAACCCCGTTGTCTCCAGCATTTGAGACTAGAGAGAACATATATATAGTAGGAGCTGACCTGCTAGTAGTCAGTCCCTTCTTCAACCTGTGCAATGATGTGAATAGTAACATGTAAGAACTAAGAAGTGGTCACCACTTAAACATAATCAAAACCAGTGGTCACAAAAACTTTTGAGCAATAAGAGTCCGATGCTTGTGGTCCTTCAAAGCACCTGGCTCTCATTTTCCCCACCAAACCAGCAACTTGCCAACTTGAATCTTGAAACACTAAAGCCAGTCATACTAGTGGGAATACAAAACTCATTCAAAAAATAAAATATTCAAATTTATTTTAATTATCAAAAACTAAAACTTATTTAAAACATAAAAATTAAATAAATATCGAATCTTTTTTTTTTTTGTCAAACATAATATCGAATCTGAATTGCCCATTTTTATGCAGTGATGTGTAACTTGAAAGGCCCACTTCATGCTTCTATAAAAATTCCAAGAAAACATAATTTATTATAATTTGGGTTAAGGTGCAAAAATAGACGTATACTTTTGTCAAAAGAACGTCCAGTAGCAAATACTTTTTTAGGTGCAAAAGTGACTATGTGGTTACAAAAGTGGAGCAAAATTAGCATTGATCGTTAGTTGACCGTTATCTGACGCAGACGTGGCAGTTGGATCTGACTTCTCCATTAAAATATCACACTGTCACTCCTCTCTCTTCCATATCAACTTCTTCTTCCCTTCTTTCTCTTTTTTTTTTTTTTTTTGCCACCTGTCACTCCTCTCTCTTCCGTATCAACTCCCTTCTTTCTTCTTCCCTTGTTTCTTGCGTTCGACTTGAATCTGGAAAAAAGAAGCCATCGTCGACAACCCCACCACCACCGCCGACGATCCAAGCCCCACCACCACCGCCGACGATCCCATCCCCGCCACCACCACCTTCAATCCTAAGTCTCTCGGTTTCCCATATCGAACTGGAGGAAAAAGTGAAAACTAGGGTTCACATGCCATCAATCCCAAGTTGAAATCTCAAAGCCTTCTTCTTCTCCATAGAAGTCTCGGCTCGTGGACGATGACTCCACAAATTCGAAGCGGCGAAGACGAAGGCTGAGCTGGGTCGAATTTCACCATGGCCAAATATAATCAAATCATCGGGCAAATTGGGGAAACAAGGATCTGGAGAAAAAACGTTTGAAATCCCAGGTTTGTCAGATCTGAATCTCTCGAATCGCCTTCCCCTTCCTGTCTCAATACGCGTTTCTCTTGGATCTGAATCTCTCGGACCACTTCCAAGATCACCGCACAAATTCGTCACCTTCGACCGAAGCGAACGTATCTTTGCAGGTGTGTTGAAGTTATTGCCTGGTTATTTGCTTTTCTTTTGCTGAGTATTTTATTCGGGCGGATTTGGAATCTAGGTGTGTAATTTTGATAGATTTTTGGGGGTTTGATTCATGGAGGCTAAATTTTGGGGGTTTCTGCAAATCTTGTGCGATTCTGATACATTTTGATAAATTTTTGGGGGTTTCTGCAAATCTTGTGCGTCTTGTGCGTGTGTCTTTGTTTCTCTTCTTAGATCTGAAAATCTTGTGCGTTTCGATGGTTTCTGCAAGTCCATCGATCGATTTCACCGATGGTTTCGATGGTGGTTTTTTTTTTTCCAGATACTAGTTTCTACTCACCTTCTTGTTCATATGTGGTTTCTGGGTTGCTCTGGCTTGTTCATATGTGGTATGTAATTTTGTTCATATGGTGGATTGAACTGAATATGTTATGGAAGATCGAACTGAATATGTTATGTAATTTTGGTCATTGTTGCTGAAGAAATCTGTCAGCTTGCATCATTTCTGGGCTGTATTGTTTAATGTAAAATGGAAGAAAGGGAAGGAGGAACACGTGGAAGTATGAATGGAGAAAGAAGAAGGTCTCTGGTTCGCCTCTCGGGTTTGTCTCTGGAGGAAGAAGAAGGTCCTTGGTCAAAATGCAAGTTTTGACCAGGGACTTAAATGAAAATTTTATAAGTTTATAGCGCGACGAAATTGAAATTTTTTGAAATGCATCGGGGGCTGAACTGTAATTTACAAAGCATTAACATCCACGTCATCATTTTCAGTCCAGAAAAAGTCAACTAACGGTCAATGCTAATTTTGCTCCACTTTTGTAACCACATAGTCACTTTTGCACCTAAAAAAAGTATTTGCTACTGGGCGCTCTTTTGACAAAAGTACATGTCTATTTTTGCACCTTAACCCTTATAATTTTATCAAGGGTTTATTGTTTGTGATGTCATTTGACATAAACTTATGTCAAGTCACTCCAAAATTACGTTGTTTTGGAAGTTAGTGAAATTAATGAAGGGTGTTTTTACAAAAGCAAAAATATCAAAACACCCTTCATTAACTCCCCTAACTCTCAAAACGATGTAGTTTTGGAGTAACTTAACATAAACTCATGTCATAAGTGACATGACAAATTTTATCAGTCAACTTTTTAATTCAACTGTTACAAAGACAAATAATGAATCAAATTTAGTTAAAATACGATTAAGTTTTTGCTACTTAAATACGATTAAGTTAATTTAAGTAAATAATTAAATTAATACAATAAATTACCAACGACAAAGGTAACGGGCCAAAGATTCGGAACAAACAAATAAGAGAGTCCACTTTAGTCTGAAATTTGGTTCCCAAATTACCCTTCTCCCCTCCTTTATTGCCCATCACCTTCCATTATATTGCCACTTTTGCCTCCGTCCCCTTCCAGTTCTGTCTCCTACCCCGGAAAAACCCATATTTTCATCAGATCCATCACATCTACGCGAAGAATTTTTCCCCTCTGTCATCCATGACGCTTGGCTCAAGAGGATCGAGTGTCGTGGGTGAGTTGCAGACCCATGACCTTGTTCTTCTAAACTTTTCTTTTTCTTTTGTTTAGGTCGCCAACGCTTTCAACCTGTATTATTTCGAAAATTCTTTCACGGGAATCCATATTTCTCTGTTTGATTACCTATTGAACCCTCGATGTTCCCAATTCCGAATATTTTGTTTCTTAATTGTTTATGCTACTTTATCTTGGTTCCGCAATTTTCTTCTTGTGCCCGATGATATATGCTGCGCGGGACTTTGATCGATTACTGCAGTTTAACATGGGGTTTTGTCGATGGTGAATTTGCTTAAACCTTGGTTTCGGCTATTTATGAGTACACTACTGCAACAATTATCAAATATTATTACCGTGCCTATCTGTTTCTCAAGAGATTAGTGTACTCGGATGCCTCTCTGAAATACTTCTTCCTCATGACTGACGGTTTTATGTGGAAAAATCTGGATCGCTTAATTTTTTGTAGCATGTTTGAAGTGATAGTAATTTCTTGTCAAGAATTTTCTGCTAATTCTATTTGCTCATGTTTCTCAAAATCCTGCCGAGGTAGACAACCCCTCTGTGTGATTGAATGCAAGGACCATGAAAAGACTCGTATTTATAGAATTAAAGAAACACCTTGTCGCCTTCTGTGCATATTTTAACCTCACTTCTGACTAATATGGGCTGCTAATGATCATTAAATTATGGCGTGCTTTGGTCCCCGAACACTCTAAATCTGAACATATGTAGAAAGGTTAGCCTTGTGAAAAAGAAAGTTTAGCCATTCTTGCTTGATGAGGTCGATGATCTCATTGTACATACAAGGAATGTCATGTGGCGCGTATATATCATATTTCTTCAGAGCTTCTGATCATTGAGTGCAAGAATAATAAAAAGGGGCATCCTTATTCCTAGACTGCACAACATCATTGCTACTAAGCATTTGGCTGGAATTGTTCTGTTAAGATTTGGAGAAATGATTATATGCAAGAATTATCTATCTCTACAATTGAGACAAAAAAGCACACATATTTTGACAAGTTGAATATTGTTTATCTTACAATAATTGATTAGCGGACATTTTTTTTAACTTCTAAGTGTGTCTTGTTAAATGCAATTATCTAAAAATGCAGTTCCAAGGAACTTCAGATTGCTGGAGGAACTTGAACGGGGAGAAAAAGGTATTGGAGATGGCACAGTTAGCTATGGAATGGACGATGGTGATGACATATACATGCGCTCTTGGACTGGCACCATCATTGGTCCACATAATGTAAATATTTATATCTCACACCCCCACATTTTTATTTGAACAAGTGAAATATGCATGCAATAAGTTTCATAATTCTTCAGCCCTCAGAACTTTCATATGTTACAAGTTTCCTTGCACATAATTTTGTACATGTCTTGATCATGCATTGATATCAGCTTCTTAGTTCTATACATGGGTTTGTATGTGTTAATGAAAGTGCATGGCTTTCATGGCCTATAATTATACAACTTTGATTTGTATTAATAATAGATTGAAGTTTTATTACAATTCTGTATCCGATATGTGGTTAATAATGGGGTTATGGTAGCTCTTGGCTTCCATACAGAATGATACAGGAAGCATAACTCGTATAATTATTTCAGAGTCTGCATATTTTTGCATTACTTGATTGTGTAACCTCTTTGCTTTAGCTGTGAGTAAGTCTGAAGTATGAATGGTTCATATACCAAAGAATTTGAAATTTTGAGCTTGTATATCCCTTGGGGATAACATAATTGTCTTAAATTTATTTGTAATTAAGGAACTGATCCATTGTTCAATAAATTTATTCTTTCTCTTTCTCTGTCAGACTGTACATGAAGGAAGAATATATCAGTTGAAGCTGTTTTGTGACAAAGATTACCCAGAGAAGCCCCCAAGTGTTCGATTTCATTCACGGATCAATATTACCTGTGTTAATCATGAAACTGGAGTGGTATCAGTTCTTAATTTTCATTAAATTCTTTCAGATTTTATATATTTTTGGTCAGTGCTTAGGGCATATTCTGTTGGCGTATTGATGCAATTAGTTTCACAAGATTTTTTTTACTGCTATTTATATTAGCAACTGAGAATAAGTTCAGAGACGTTAGAAGAGAGTTATACTCAAGTGATCTAGGTTGTTGAGATGGAAGCTTATGTACCTCTACTTTCTTTCCTTCTTTCTTTTTATCAATAATGAAGATTCTATGAGCAACGTCTGGATTCACTTCTCTTACCATTGTCATAGTATGAAATTTAATCCCTTTTCACAATTTTTTTTAACCAAATCAGTCTATGATCCAGGATTTAAGATGTGCAATTGAAACAGGTTGAACCAAAGAAGTTTGGTGTCCTTGCAAATTGGCAGCGAGAGTACTCCATGGAAGATATATTGACCCAGCTGAAGAAGGAAATGGCTGCTCCACATAACCGGAAGCTTGTCCAGCCTCCAGAAGGTACCTACTTCTAGCGTCCAAGGACCTATAGGTGAGATGGTATTGCACTTGTCCTGTGCAATATAGTTTGTAATGATTTGTGGATCTTAAATTAAAGAACATATGATGGGAATGCCTCAAATGGTTTCATCCTTCCCTCCCCATGGCTCCAAAGTTGTTTTGTCATTCGGACTTTGTCAACTGTGTTGAAGGGATACTGTCTGATATCTGATCGGATGTTATCAGCGTGTCGAATATTGGAATTTAACTCTTTAAAATCAGCATTTCAGTTGATATAAGATATCAATTCATAATATATCGAATTCGTGAGCCATTAACAATACAATTCAGTTCAGATTTTATGCAATATATGAAAATACATACATGGTTTACTATACATAAGTGCTTTCGTCATTTTCCGTACCTATTCTGCCATGTAAGTAAGCTGGAACTTAACGGACCAGTGACTTCTATTATGGCGATGCCCGTGGTTGACCCGGCGCTGGATCTTGTGTTTCCTAATGTAATGCGCGTACTTTGAAGGAAAAGCTGTAAATTTCGATTGCTCAATATATTGGACATTGATGGACAGCACTACCTGCCCGTCGTTGAATGAGTCAATGGAGTTTCAATCTAGATTTTCCGTCGTTAGTAATATGACTTGTGTGTGTGTGTTTTTTTTTGATGAAATACAGGCAAGCCGAAGCTTGAGAAATTGAGAAAGGGGCTAGACTAAGAGTCTATCCCAAAATACAGCAAATCAAAAGAAATTAGCTATTACAAGCCAGTTGGTCCCTCAAGGCCATATTCAGGCAACCTTCAGGAATGGTTGGAATAAGCATCACCTCAGCATCGGTAGGGGCATCATGTCCTTTCTTGGCTATATAGTCAGCACAGGAGATGTTGTCCCTTGAAGTATATCGAAGCTCCACGCTCCAGTCTTGGAAAAAAAGAAGGTCCCTAGTCTCCTTTATAACGTCTCTAAATGGGTGATCCGCATAACAACGATCTCTCATGAGGATACTGATGGCGTCAAGAGAATCAGAATATAGAAGAAATCTTTGCAGCCCCATCTGTTGACCCATTTTAAGCCCCATCATGATGGCATGAAGCTCTGTTTCAACAACCGTACAAAGTCCAAAGGATTTGCAGAATCCCATCATCCAATGTCCTTGGGAGTTCCTGATAACTCCACCGCAGGCAGCTTGGTGTTGATGACGCACAGACCCATCAACATCAATGCGAACCACATCTGTAGGGGGAGGAGTCCAAGACTTCTCTACAAATCTGTCAATATGGAAAACTTGGTGAGATAAGTTTTGATTAGTAGTAGATTCCATAAGAAGATACTTGCATAAATGAAGCATCTCCCTGATATCTTTACTCTCGCCCTGAAAGAGGAATGTGCATCTAGAAGTCCAGAGAATCCAACAGCCCAGGCTAAAGACTCTTGGCCACCTGAAGGTTTGAAAGTTGCCTTTGCCCGGACTATGAGTGATATTCCGCTCTCCAGGTGAAACAGTCAGGGGAGCTATTACAAGGAGGTTGCAATCTAGAGATAGCATTTATGATATTAGGAGGGAGGGTGCCAATCCACCGATTAGAGTTCCAACTACCATTCGGTA
Organism: Acacia pycnantha; assembly: GCA_025563575.1. Classification (NCBI taxonomy): domain Eukaryota; kingdom Viridiplantae; phylum Streptophyta; class Magnoliopsida; order Fabales; family Fabaceae; genus Acacia; species Acacia pycnantha. The sequence goes on from JAMWYP010000117.1 coordinate 1,015,893, forward strand.
AAATATGATCTCTCACAGTTTCTTCATCGTTTATGGAGAGTGGGTTTATAGCAAAGGCAATAAGGGGTTGATCAAAAGGGAGCCAAAGATCATACCAAAATTTAGTCCCCAACCCATTGTTGACCTTTTTCCCAACTCCACTAAGAAAGTGGTCCCAAACTTCGACAACGGCTTTCCAAGCAGATGATGAGTTTTTCTTTCTTAGGACTTTAGGCACAGACGACTCACCACAATTGTATTTGGATCGAAGGCATTGAACCCACAGAGCTTGCTTCTTTGTTAGTAAATTCCAGCAGAGTTTCATAATAAAAGCTTTATTTTGGCGACGGAGATTTTTGAATCCAAGGCCCCCCTGCTGCTTAGCAAGAGTAATTTTATCCCAAGCAATAAGATGCATTTTCCTCATATCTTCTTCTTGGGACCAAAGGAGATAAGACTTGTGTGTTTTTTGTTTTGTTTTTATACGAAGCCTTGTGGTATTCGGTGTTCTTAAAAAAAAGGGTTTCAAGAATGACCGGATAATTCGTCAATTTTTTTTTTTTTTGATAAGAGACAATTCGTCAATTCATTAGGAAAGTGTGCTGCTTTAGTATGCAGTGTGACTTGTCGGCCCAGATTAATCTTCTACGCCCAGTAGGTCACTACGTGACCTACTCATCTCAAAGTTTAGCCAAGCTTGTGACGGGGCTAGAATGGGTTAAAAATGATCAGTTTTTTTTTTTTTTTGTGTGTGTGTGGGGGGAGGGGGACATATATCATCAATTTCAGCATATATTTTATAAAATCTATTTAAAATTACATTAGTTATGATTTATATCTAATTATAAACATAATGGGTTGGCAAAAAAATATAAACACAATGGGTTAGCAATAGGGAAAATATCAATGAGGTCCTAAGGAAGAGAAAAAATATAAAAAAAAGTTCTAACCCCAAATCCCTTATTAAAAAAGTCCCTTGTGGCTTTTTTGATATTAAAATTTCCTTATGAAAATATTATTGTCAAAATAGTTTTTCTTGTTATTAAAATTTCTTCGAGTTTTTCCTCCAGCGTGTAGAATTTTAGAAACCTAGAAAAAAATTTACAACATGAAAATCTATTTTGACAACAATATTTTCATAGGGAATTTTAACAACAGAAAAAGTCATTTTAACAACATGAAAAACCATTTTGACAACGAGGCTTTTTTTATATTGGAATTCCGTAATTAATATAAAAAAAAGTCCCTAGGGACTTTTTTTATAGGAGATATGGGGTTGAGAATTTTTTGATATTTTTTCTCTTCCTTAGGACCTCACTGATATTTTCCCTTAGCAATATTTGTTGTTGGCAACGAGGTATAGAAACTAAGGGAAACGTTATCACATTTATTGCAATAAAAAGGGGTTTGACAATGGTCTTCTTTTCTTCCCATCCTCTTTCTCATCTTAGTCTTTAGATTGAAATCTGAACGGTTCAGATTTTATGTTTTATAAAAATATTAATAAAATATTAAAGTATTAAAAAATATTTTAAAAGAATATTTTTATAAAATATTAAATATGAACTTTTCAGATTTCAATCCAAAGGCTAAGATGAGGAAGAGGATAGGAAGAGAAGAGGGTTGTAGTCAATCCCAATAAAAAGATACTAGTATCGTATTATCTCCGATTCTAAATATAGGATATAGTTTATACAAAATATGGAACTCCAGCTTTCAATGAGCCAAAGGTAATGACTGACGGAAACAGAGGAGAGTACAAGGGAATCTAGGATAAGATGTAAGGTGGTAAAAATGGAGTCAATAATGGACTGAGGGATGCAGAGAAGTGCATATTTTCGGTAGTGAAATTAATCTGAGTCAAATGGATGGGGGTGGGTCAAGGCTGTCCTTGATGGTGACAATGTAATTGGACATTACCAGAGTTGGCCTTTATTCTTTGCTTTTGTTGTTAATATTTATTCATACATACATTTGACAACGCTTGGAAGGAGGGGGAGGGGGAGGCTTGAGAGGATGTTTTGTGGTCTTGGCTCTTGCTGTTGGACCTCAGTGGCTGCGGGACCCATCACCCCTCTGAAATGACCTCTCCTTCTACCGTTTCAGGCTCCCGGAACAATTGCCCAATCAAACAAGAGTACAACTACGGCCTTCTGCTCATTTGATTCCATCTGCATGTGACCAATTCACTATCACACCCCCATTATTGTGTTACTTATCTCCACAGTCTCTTTTATCCCATAAAATAATTTCCCATTAACTTAAACTTGTGCCTCTTTTTCTTCTAATCCTGTTTTGTTCAAAAGCATGGGTTTGCAAGTACTCAATTTTTGCTGCTACTCTTGCCGCTGGGAGTAGTAGCAATGCATCAGGAGTTGAAGTAAACCTCTTTGAGCCCTCTTTTACTGTTCTGTTTGATTTGCAGAGTTGGTAAAAAATAAGATTCATTTGATGATGATTTGGATGGCATGGTCCAATGTGGGAGGTTTTGAGATAACATATACGGTCCCTCCCACTATGTTCTTCCCTCATCTTGCATATCCTGAAAAGGACCACCGCCATCAACTTCAAATGGTAATAGTTGTTCACTGGGGCCCTTTGATTCCCATTATATTCTATCGACTAGTGTCACCTCTCACATGCACATTGGAATCCCCTGTCAACCTCATCCTTCATCGTCTTAAAATAAACCTCTCTGGATATGAGTGTGACCTTCTCTTGTAGTTTTTGCAATCCCCATTGAATGTGAAAAGACTATACCACCAAATAGTAAATAGAAGAAGGCACCTTGAAACGTGAGTACGTATTACCACTGCCACACAGTTGGTCTATTTCTGTGTCTCTTTCGCGGCCAGGCGTCTCCATCATAAATATCAGCAGCCTCATCTTTCTTACTTCCTCTCGTCTCGTGACTCTTGAACGAATCGCATCGCTTTGAATTAGCTAGTTTGGTTTACTTTACCACCAAAATCTACCTGCATCTGATGCCTTGTTATAATGTTATTTCACTATTCTCTTACTTAGGGGATTTTTTTTTTTTGGGGGTGAAAGAAAGGAGATAAAAGAAATGGCTCCAAATCGATCGTTTTGAAGGTTTGTGCCCCACGTCCATTTGCTGAAGTACTTCAGTTCTTTTCAGAACCACGTGAGCTCCCATGGTGGGACCTCTGCTGATTCCGACCAGTTCTGATACGTTTAAATCATCAACTGAAGAAATCAATGTTTAGATGTACTTAGGATGATTTTTTTTTATATCAAAACTCAGGATGATTAGAGCCACCTAAGAATGTCCTTTGAATTTGTCTCTCTTGCACATATGCCATGCACTGTGCCAGAACCAATTCATGCATCGCTTCCTTCGACTCAAGATTTTTGGTCGTTATTCCTTTTGGTCCAATATTGCAGTTCTTGTTTAAGATACTGATTTTAACGGTAGTTTTTCAATCGTGATTTATAATATACAAGGTAAACATATGAATGGAGTTTTGTCTCGATTTATATAAATAAACACTTGTAAGGTTCCAAACATAATCTCAAATAAACACTTACTTGCAAATTTAAAAATCGCAACTAAGTTCGTGAGGACTGAGGACATGTTAAGCTGTAAATTTTCTCCCAAAATCACCACGATTATTGTGTGACTTAGGCGTGTTTGCAACAAATTCTGTGTACTTACTTAAAAATTATAAAGAGGAGGTCTATATAATTAAGATAAAACATAAAAATGATTAGAATATTTTACACATAATTATATAGTAGCGTCTTCACAACCAAAGAGTTTAGGTAAGACTTTCAAAGTGAATCTCCACTGGAGAATCCAGGCTATTTAGGAAGAATCACAGCAATTCCCCAATCCTAACGAAGTAGTTTCTCCGGAATCCAATGAAGAACAACGATTACTTAGGATCTAGTAGAATCATTACCAATGGCACGCTAAAACCAATCCATTTTCCATTTCAATTTGCATTTTGTGAAACGATAAGTGTAATTAACGTACTCGTACATTCTATTCTACATTAGGAATAGAGCAGCTAGGAAAATAAGCGCTAGGTGGTGGAAAATGCTTTAATTTCATTGCCAATTAAAGGGATTTGCAATGGTTGACGTCTCCATTAATTTATCGGAACATCAAGGACGTTAATTAAATTAAGAACATGTAGAAGGCAAAAGATCATGACTGATTAAGTGCCGAAACTATTAAGGTTTAGCCTTGTTTAGGAATTGAATAAATTAAAGAGAAGTAAAAGAGAGTGCTGGCTTCGAATTTCCACTAAACTCTGCCCAGCTATGCTCATGATCACTAAATGCATATATCTAATGCCATGACATATGCTTTTTTTTCAACTGCGGGCACTGTTTAAATATAAGTAAATTTTTAACTAGTCTCCAAAGACAAAATTCTTAGGTGAAAATTTAGAAATGTCTTAACTGCATCGAAGTTTGGTCACAATAATGTGAGGGGGATATTTTATTGTTGTCGGACTTTTTGAATTAATGGACTATTATTTTTCTCATATGTATGTTTAATTTGCTGTTTTTTTAATGGAATATAACTACGTATTTATACTCTTAAAACATAAGTTATAAAGTAGAATAATACTCCCTCTAGTCCTCTGATACCAACTAACAAGTTTATTTGGTCTTTTTTATAATGCACTTGCTTATTCCCAATAAACATTGATTATTTTTTTTCATGTCTACCCCTAATTAATAAAGGTAATGGGCCTGAGGGTAATAATTAATATAATATTAGAGTTTAATGTAATTAGTATGGGTAATATTGAAAATTACTTAGATTCTAGGACAACTTTATTGACTTTTAACTACTTTTATTGGTTTGTGAGAAAAGTTAGTTGGTGCCTTATACGGAGTAATAAGGACCAGAGAGAGTAATATATAGGCATCTCTCAAAAGGTATTGTAGAGTCCAACAAACATTTCTAGTTTGAGTAATTGTTTTAATGTGTGATGGTTTAACCAACTTGCAGTTGATAGGAAAACAATGAGGATAGTCAACATGATTTTGTCGAAAGATAAGAGTCATTGCTTCACGGAGTGGCTACAATTGTAATTGAAGGATGCCAAGCTTGGTCGGAGAAGCAATCAACCAGTGGTGAGAGTGAAGATTGTTGGAAAGGATGGTAATAGAAATGGCACACCGACGACGGTTGTTAGTGTTACTAATCTTGAAATAAACATCCCACTTGCAATAATGATTTTGTATGATAGATTGCCAGTGTTGATATTGTATCTCCTATTGATGAAAAGCATCTTCGTGTTGGCGTCTTTGCGCCATAAACTGATTAGTGAAAGCATGTGCGGATTTAATGACCTGCAAAGGAGAGATACTGGAACCTACATGATAAAGTTTGTTTCTTGCAAACTAAAAATAATCTAAAACCTGAAAAGGTAAATAGGTCAGAAAGTTGCTAGGGTCAACATGGCCTATCAACCATGTTTCTATCCAATTAGCTAGGGATAAATTAAAATCAATCTTAAAATAAGCATTACAACCAAAACAACAAGCTCCGAAAAAGGGACAAAATATAAATAGATGTTATTAAAGATTCATACTTGTCATTACAAAAGAAATATACCTTTGTAGAAGCCAAGTGTCGATGACATAAGAATAATTGATTGGTGGGCAAGATACATCTAACAATCTCCTGCAAATGGATCCTAGGAGGTAAAGAAGATTTCCAAATTAAAGTACATATATATATACCTCATTAGCTGAGTAAGTAATTGGATTATCCAGATCTGATGTGGAGTGGAGAAGTCTACATCCATCTCAAACTGTGTATATTCCTGAATTAGTAATAGACCATCTAATAATTAATACCAAGGGATCTAGATAATGGAATTTGGTGTTTTAAAATTTAAAGAACCACTTGCCGAGGGTAGAATGAAGATAATCAAATGTATGTTTGCTGATATAACTTGTGCCCAATATTTATTTTTGAACTGTTTAAAAACGTTTATAAAGGTTTAGTCAAAAACATACAAATTACCAACGGGTGTTGGTACAAGTGGTAAGCGACTTCTATCGCTTAAGCAAGGTCTCGACTTCGAGCATTGTGAATGCAAAAACCCCTCGTTGGGAGACTCCCCCACCAAAACCAGATGCGCGACGCGGGTTGGATCCGGATTAGTCGGGGCGAAGCCCCGGTGAACTGGGTGGGCAACAAAAAAAAAACATACAAATTTATATAAATTACACATTGCATGTGTAGTAAAAATAGTTTATGCGCGTATACATAATACTAGTCGACGAGAAAGGAGTCACCGGATTAAACAAAATTTGGTACAATTAATTAATTAACAACGACAATGTGGAGAATAATGTGAGGAAAATATGGCAGTCATATATACTTTCAGTAAATGAAAAGGAACTGCCACTAATAAATGACGGGTGAAAGTATCGAATATAAAGTGGCCCCCACAAGTTCCTATACAGCTGGCCACGAAACTCGCGTCCCACCACCACACCTTTAAAACGCAGGCCCCAGAGAGCAGAGACAACCATCGGAGATTAATATCCCCGAGGAAGTAAAACTCAAACTTGTTGAAGCTCCAAACATCATCAGACCCACCCTTCAAACAAAACTGAGATGGTGAAGAAGAAAATGAAGTTACCGTTTCTTGACAAGAAGTCGACGGAAATGAGGTCTTCTTCTTCTTCTTCGTGGCCGTGGCCGTCTTGTCACCAACCCAGAACCCTCTCTTTCAGAGCCAACTCCGCCGATATATTCAGTACCGTCAACTCGGACCCCACATCAGCGGAAGTTGACCCGGTAGAGACCGTGGTTCGCGGGTTGCGGTCGGACCGGAGGAGGCTGTTCTTCGAGCCGGACGAGACTAGCTCAATACTAGAGACGAAAGGTATCTCTGCAGGAGGACGCGTACCTTTCAAAGACAGCTTCGTGTTATCGATGGAATCTCGAGACCCTTACTTAGACTTCCGAAAGTCGATGGAGGAGATGGTGGAGGCTCATGCCCTGAGGCACTTGGAGGATCTTCAGGAGCTTCTGTGTTGGTATTTGAAGCTCAATGCCAAAAGCAATCACGTCTGTATTCTCTCTGCTTTTGTTGATTTATTGCTTGACCCTGCTCCTCCTCATTCTTCTCCTTGCGCTTCTTCTCCTTTATCCTTTTCTACTTCTTCGTCTCTCTCTTCTTCCCTTAGTACACACTGTGTTAATTATTCTTCTCTAGAAGCCGAGGAAGTAGAGGTTGATGCAACTGATGACGATGATCCCGCTTCAACATCGCAAGTTCATGACGAGGAGGCTTCTTTAGAAGCCGAGGAAGTAGAGGTTGATTCAAGGTTCTGATTTTGTGATGTAAATGATGTTGCAGTTCATAAGTATAATATTAACACTCCCAAATTTTCCATGAATCGTGTTTGTCTATTCCGTCCCTCTTTCTCATTCGAGTGTGTCGTCGCACGTATGGAGAAGGTGCAAGCGTACGTGTGAGATGGGTGCCACAGTCATTTTCTGGTTCTTCTTTTTTTGGAATTCCTTGCAGAAAGGGAAAATCACTTAGCAACCAACTTGGCCAGATGATGTATGAAATGAAAACCCCCTCTTGCGTTTTCAATGCATTAAAAGATAGATATCGCTCTCATTCTCGATATGGACAAGGTTAATCTTATCCGGAAACGTGAAGTTTTTGATGATAAAATAAATGTACTATATATGAATAGGAGAAGAAACCAAGGATAGCTGCAGCCTGCAGATTAATTATACGGTGCTTGTTTTCCTTAGACGGCATTCTTTGAGTCTTTCTGGAAATAATTAATTATAAATGCATGCATTTTTTCCACCAAAATGACATTAAAAAAACACAATTTGAGATGCGTTAGGCATTACAGAAACCAAGTGTTTATGTTTACTCTATATATATTTGAGGGTAATAGTTAAGGGTTTTGATTGGGAAGTAGACATACAGAAACTTAGGAGGTCATATAATTGAGACTTGAGGAATGGTGAGATGAGGAATAAGAGATATTATTGGAGGCGTCGATTTTGAGAATGGGAAGTCGTTGTCAAATGATGGAACAAATCCAGCGCAGAATATTGGACGTGGTCCTTATTTCTGAGCCCGTGACGATCATAGCTAGTCTGCAGCGAGAGGCATTATATGTGTTGGCTTAGAATACAAATACGATGGATTGGGTATGTCTGCTTTTTGTTGGGAAATCCAACATTGTCTCTATGTATATATATGCCTCAATCATGTTCACTGGTATGCGTAGATTGTTTAAATTGAGAATCTATTGGCTGCTTTTAAGATCACTCATCAGCAACAACACAGAAGGCTGCCATTATATTCGTCTTCTCAGTGGCTGAAGAGATTTCACGTACCACATGATCGACTTATCAATTTGTTCATTTCAAGCTTTTGCTTTTATCCTTTTGGTCTTTGGTTTTTTTCATTTGGTTGCATACCGCCCGTGGTCATACCACCCTTATGACACCCAAGGGTGTTAAATATAAGATATAATTTATAGTATAAATTATTACACTATAAAATATGTCATGTATTAGGACCAGAGTTAGTATTAAATCACTGCCACTCACTTTCAACCTGAAAAAAAAGTAATAACAATAAATAAAATAAATAGGATGGGGGGACATGTTCTGGAGGGGGAGAGAGAGAAAATGCCATGTAGATGTAATTTTAATTTTAAAAATGAAAAAATAGTTGTAGAATAAGATGATGTACATGTGATAGAAGAATCTCTTCTTTCCTACAATTGGCCATAGTCATTTAACAGGTTTCACTCATTTTCAGAAAGCAAATTCAGATCTATATATGAAGACAAAATATTCACTTGAGGTCCCTAATGAACTGCTGAAACAGATCTATCTCAAACCCGGATCATCGATCTCTGTTGTCAGATGTGCACTTATGATTATGTGGATTATATATGGATATTTTAGTTAAATATTGTTAGACGTATATACGACGATCGGTATGCTATAATTTAGATTATTTGACAACTTTCTAAGTGGCTTTTGTTTGTAAAAAATTCAGTCACAAACATTAGTTTAAGATGAGGAGTTACCTATATGTACAGTCAGAATACATGTGTGAATGAGGGCGAAGTGAGGCAAATTAAAGAGCTTATAAATCTTAAACATGTACGAGGAGACCAAGTTTGCGACCACCAACAGGGACAACATTTGTACAGAAATGAGAAGCAGGAGCACGCTTCGCTTATTTGTCAATTATACATAGCTCCACATTCGAGGCTCGCATTTGGCTCTCCCATTTGCAAAGATTCCAGGCACAAGTCAAGGCTCCCCCTCTAGCGCCGAAGCTTCTAAACCTATGGGCTCTGCCTATTTTCATGAATAAGATTAAAAAAATAGTTTAACTATCATCACTATCGATGTGTCTGCATAATTTAATTTATTTATATATAAAAATATAATAATATTCACCGGGTTTTTTTTTCCTCAAAATATTCACCGGGTTTCAGATAACATACTTTAGCAGCTTCTAGTATATCCAGGAGGCAGGAATGGATTTCAGTAGTGTTTTGTTTAAATAAAACTTTGATGACTCCTAGAATCCTAGTTCGGCTTCTGACAGTAGCAGCCTAGCCACTGGGGCCAGGGAAGGGAAGGCTAACCACATCGTACTGTATATAAGTTCTACAATTAGCTCTCACTCCTGCCTGACTTTTTTTTTTTGGGTCAACAACTCCTGCTTGACTGGCATGTAGTAAATAGGACATAGACATACTACTCCTATCCTTTTTTTTTTTGCTCGGAACATACTACTCCTATCCTTACTACTCTACTTTGATAAGTAATACTAACATTGATTACAGTTACGATATAAGATGACATACATAATCTCTGTTGTTTTTCCAATTGAGACAGACAGACACACTAGAGGTTTGTACGCAGTTGTCGAGGGCTTGGGGGAGACCAATCCGGGATGCTCACTTTGAGACGATAATCGATCTTTCCAAGAAAATAATAATAATAACTGTGAGATAAATAGATAATATGACCAAAATGCGTGAGGCCTCGTAGCTCTGTGTACGACAACATTAATTTAAGTTGAATGTTAAGGAAAAGAGGGACCAATCCTCCTTAGTTCTTACTTTGCTCGGTGTTACCGCATGTTTGTGGCCCCGCATTAATTGCACTTGAGGTTATTTCTCAATCCCACGTTGGCCCCTTCTGAGTTCTCACTTCTCAATCTTATTTCTAAAAAATGACTGACCTTCTCAAACTAAATATTATACAACTTAATTTTTGCCTTCACATTTTCTAAATCTTCAATCTTTTGTCAGCCCTCTTCCCTGGTTTTTGCTTTTGTTCTTTTATGAATTTGTGTTGTCTCACCTGTTACATTACTTTCAATAGACCTCCACATTAGCCTACATAAGCTTGTTCTCTTAACATATAGGTAATCCCTAAAGAGGCCCGCCTAACACGAGGTCCAGTCTCGTTGTAGGCTTACCTGTGCCAATTTGGTTGTTTAATCTTTCATTCATTTGCTTTCTGACTAGGTAAATGCTAATCCCCATCGGTGCTCCTGCTTCAAAATATTTTCAAAGTTCCTCTCCCAAAGTCCCCCATTCTTAAAAAATTCTTGTGTTAAAACAGCTTCATGTTTTCAAATCCATGGTGTTTGCTTTCTAGATCTTAATAATGTTGGGCATTATTTTTGGTGAGAGGAATGTTCAGCACACTATCATAGTACTTCCTGTTGCCTCTCTTTGAAAATCTCAAATTTTTCTTCTTGTAATATATGTTTTGGTGGTCGTGTTGCTAATGACAAACGAGTGACGTTGGGGAAATAATGGTGATGATGATATATAATTTTGTTTGGTTGGAATGATTGTACCGGAATAAGATCTGCTGCTCTTTTTTTTCTTCTTTTTTTTGGGTACATGAGAATTAGGAAAATAAACTAAGGAAAAGACATTCAAGACATCATTCCTCATTTAACTAAAGCATCAGCCACCCTGTTACCCTCCCTTGGAAAAAACTAAAATTTAACCTGTCATTCCTTCCTCCACCATTCTAAAATTTGCCACAAGATAAGATCCCCTCTAGTATGTGCTGGATCATCATACAACATATCAACTAGATCTCTTATCTGTTTCCACAATTACAAGTTTATACCCCTAATCCCAAGCTAATTTGAGGCCCTGTAGTATTTCCCACTCCTTCACCTCATAAAGCTAAACACAAACCTAGATAATGTGAAAAGCCAGACTTCCATTCACCCTCAAGATCTCTCAGCACACTACCACAGCTGGCCTCCCCTGTGAATTGCGATACAACACCATCCACATTGAGTTTTATTCAATCAGAGTGTGGTGGACACCAGTTCGTAACACATTCTTGGCGTACTTGAGCGTGCTGCCCTTCATCTTGAATTTGCACATAACTCCTCCAGGAACAAAGAATTGCCTCTGCAGGATCAGACGACTTCTCAAAGTCTTCATTGAAGCACATTTCATGTCACCAAAGCCAAAGCTTCCAAATTGCCACCCCCTAAACCTGTTGCCAATTCGCTTCCTACCTTCTACTCAGGTCCTTCGACATATTCAATGTTCCCCATGTTGTTAATGAGGAATTAAAGAAATTAGCATAATAATCTGGGTTAGCCAAGGTATACCACATTTGCTTTGCATACGCACAGTCCCTAAGAACATGTAATGCATCTTCGACCTCATTTCAGCAATAAGGACAAACTGGTGACACTTGTGACCACTTACTCCTCCATAAATTTGTAGGAAGGCGATCATTAAATACTATCCACATGAAGATCCGACACGCTAAGCTCCTTGCCATTTCCACACCTTTTTAAATAGACTGATATCATCGTTACTATCAGACTGTTCTAGCAAATTATACGCGCTCCTTGCAGTATCGTTATTAGTCTCCTTCCATGTCAAAACGTCATTCTCAGCTTTAGCCATAGGAGGCGGCATGGAAATTAACTTTTGAATTGTACTACTCAAGTAGAACTTGAGATAATTGAGCAAAGTCCCAGCTGCCGCACTCAGCCCAACTTGCCACTACACTATTTTCCTCTACTTCAGAAAGGTCTCTAATGCAGATTTCCTTTATATTTTTATCCTTCAACAACCATCGGTCACTCTTTTGTTCTGTTGTGTTTTGTATTTGGGTTGTAATTGAAGGGCCGTTTGAGATAACGATGGAAGACGTAACTTTTTTCTTGATGGGCTTTTTTCTAAAAGTCAAATTGTATATGTAATTTATATTTAGAATAGTGGTGATAAAAATAACATTTTTCTAAAATCTACAACTATTGGCTTCTATTGAGAAGTCGCTTTTTAGTTAGAAGCCCATCAAAACCCAATACCATCTCAAACACTAAATTTTCCTCGATTGAGCTTTTAAGTCATTTTAATGCTATGCCAAACTAGAAGCATGCTGTATCGCGATATTCATGTCACACTTCTTGCTTTGTTTTAGGAGTTCGAACCTTGACTTTAGGGTCTATGCACTAAATTTTGCTATTCCTTTTTGTGATCGTTAACTTTCATATGCCCAATTGTCCATTGGAAAAAAAAAAATCTATATTCAATATACCACTTTGGTCTTATTTATAATCTCTTTTAACTAAATCACACATACTAAAGAGAGATAATTAGCTCAATGATTATAAGGTAAATTTTTAACTTTGCCTCATTTATGAATGAATATCTTTCAACTCTTTATTCTCTCTCTCTATTTTCATTTGGTACAATTAATATGGGCAAAATTGTCACAATCTCATTTATTACCCTGAAAGAAAACTTATAAATAGGACCAAATTTTGTATAGTTAAAAGGGAATTATAGATAAGATCAGAGTGATAGGTAATAACGAAGGAGATCTTCTCTCTTTTTCTTTCGAAAGTCTATGTTGAAGGTCTCACCTAAGCACTTAATATAATGTAACTGATTTAGATTTTCCCCCGTTCTGCAGTTCCATGTTAAAGTATGGGATCTTTAACCCCAAAAATAGGGCTACTTGTTTTTCTTTTTTTCTTTGTCTTTTTCAAATCCATACCAATGATTACTACTGTAGTCAGTAACTAGTTCAATCAGTTAGAAAACCAACACCTTTGCTTGAGATTACTAGTTCATCAATATTTAGCAACACTCTGATTTGAAGTGTTTGTATTTCAGTTTTCTATCCATCTTTAGGGTGTGTAGAAGTTCGTTAGTTCGCAGCTTCACCTCTCATTTAAATTGCAATTCAACTTGTTGAATCCTCCAGTCACGTTTCCTTGACCAAAATGCAGATCTAGATATTGACCTTTAAATGCCTACCAAGTTTTTGTGTTGTCACTAGCTCACCCAGGACATGCCGTGACTTACCCTTTTCTGTATCACAATAAAAGCCCTCTTTGCTCAAGCTCTGTTCAACTTTCTGGATCAAGTACAAATATTATCACCCACAAGGAAGAAACACAACAGATAATTAGATACGTGCCCGTAGAATAACTGCTTTTAAGGCTTTAGTCCAACTTCGATTGACATTGAATCGAATGGTATATTTGCAGAGGAAGGAGATAAATTATAAATCTAAGTAAAATGGTAATTACTAGTGCAACTGGGGCTAACATATTCGCCATGGTAACATTCAATATATTAGTATTCAACTCTGGATGACACGAATTTAAGGGAATTTAAGAGGCTGGCTGAAGTTGGTTGGCTTGCTTGTTGCTGCATCAGTTATACCTCTTTATAACAGATTGAGTTGCCATAAAGATCTGCTTTTTCTGCCTTTGAATCATGACCTTTCGCGTTTCCCCTGCAATCAAGAATTGAAGATGCCCACCCTGCTTGGATCACGTATCACCACATGTTCAAAGAAGGACATCATAAAAAATGATTCCTTTTGAATATGTTGAATTAAATGCCTTATTGATTCATTTCTGCAACCTACCTCTCTTGACCGGTTTAATTACAAATAAAGCAGAAAGCCTGCGGCCTCGTTATATATATGGTATTAGCGCATGCATTACACTAAATGAATACTGATGAAATAGAATAAATGTATGTGTACTTTTAGCAGTAACCTAGCTAGTGGATATGTAATAAGCCAACGTTTAGTGCCAACATTGGAAAATGCACCATGTCTACACAAAATTTCAATTCTCATTAGCTTCAAGAGCATTAAACCAACTGTCCCTCCTCACGCAGAGCATTCTAATTACTGTAAGTAAATCAAATATGCGACCAAAATTCGGTTTTCCTACAGCACTAATTCTGAGAATGAATCTATATGTAACCCCATAATTCACTGAAATTCTACAAAGTGATGAAGAACAGTAAGGCTTCTATTTTATGAGAGAGGAGCGAAAGGGAATTAGGGACCGTTAGAAATGATGAAAAGAAAGTCACTCTATCGCTAAACATTACAAAAGTGATGAAGAACAGTAAGGCTTCTATTTTACAGGTGGAAGACTACAAGCACGCGTAATGGAAGGGTCTTGATGAGTTGACAGAGCAGAGATTGATACGAACTGGTGATCACGTGGGAAACTTAAGACTCACGTGACTTGCGAGACAAGTGAAACTGGGGTGAGTTGGGCTTCACGGAATGCACCCCGTTCCAGATCTCAGTGAAAGCTTTGACGATAACCCCATGGTGGTACGGTGAATTGAGAAGAAGAAAGCATCTCAGAAGCTCTCTGAGATCATCCTTTGAGTAAATCTCGTTCTCCAGTATCATTTGCCGCATGGAGTGGCTGAAGTCCAAATAAGGGTCGTCGGAATCTTTCTCCACCGCCACGCCCTGGCCCCCACCCTGCCCAAACCCCTCACCGTCTTTGGCGCCCGCTCGTTGTTCTCGCCGCCACTGGAAAACTGATCAGAAGAGCTTCCGTAGGGAGAGAATGTGGCGGTGGTGTCGTCCTTGTCCCAGGAGCCTGAAGAAGAATAGTTGCGGAGTGGAAGCTTTTGGTTGGTGGGCTTGCGAGGTTTGGACTTGGGATAGAGTATGTGAGAAATATTCGGTTTCCTGCAGTTGCCGCAACCTATGTCCACGGACACGGTGTTGAATCGAAGCTTCTTTTTGGAGCTAGACATTGCCGAGCGACCGATCGTGAGTATGAAAATAAACCAAGGGAGGTGAACTAGGAACAAGGACACGGGGAGGAATAGGATGGTATGCCTATGTAGCCTGATTGTGTTAGAAAGCTTTTCATTAAGGGAAAGCTGATCAGGGCCGTGGATTTATGAGAGAGGAGCGAAAGGGAATTAGGGACCGTCCGATGACGGGTCATGGAGAGTGAGAGTCAAAGTAATTAGGCGTACTTATTAGGAGCACCCGTGGATAATGATGCGGGTAACTTGTGGAATTATGAGAGTGAGAGAGAGTTTAATTTTATTGTGTAAAGAAGGTGTACTCTGAATATATGAGATAGGGAAGATCCCACACGGGCTTCAAGCTGACATGACAGGGAGGAACAATTATAATACGGACGGAGCATGCGAAATAATAAAAAAATGAACCCAATTGATTTTGCGTAGGATATCAGATTTGGCCCACCTGTATGAGCTGATGACATGGATTTTTTATTTTCGTCCAACATGTTTTACGTTAAATCACTTGAAACGGACATGACCGTCATCTTTCAATATTCAATTATCTCTCTTGGTTTCTTTAATTTATAACAAAGAAGCCAGGAAGTTGTGTAAAGATGAGGTTGAGAGTGGGAAAATGCAGACTCGATAAAGAGGAAGATGACGAGATTGGAAGGGAAGAAGACATAGGGGGTTGCGTGGGGGCAAGGATTGGGAGATTCCCGTACAATGCAGGCTTAAGCAACACTTATTGCGGGTCCCATAATGGCTTTACCCCCTTCAAACAGTTAAATTTAATGAATACTAATTATCAATTCTTCAACCTCACGCTTTACCCATTCCACTTCGCATTTGGATTGAGCAGGCCGCTGAGCCCATCATAATCCTCACATGTCTTGGCCCAAATACACATTCCACTACTACCCTCACGCCCCACCCCACCGACTCTGGTTTCTCTTATTTGCTTCTTCTCTCAATAGTTTTAAATCTTGATCATACATTATCTAGAGAAAGTCACATCATCCAGCTTCCCTCCTAAAGATTAAGTTAGATCAACGGTTTAACTAAATTTATGAGAGATGATGAGAAAATAAGATTATGAGAGAATTTCCTTTCCATGCCACCTCGGCCCTCACACAAAAAAGTATAAATACGCATTTTTTGCACATAAACGAATATAAAATATAAGTGTAATTTTTTTAAAAAAAAAAAACCTTAGAAGGGTTTGAGGCTTCACCTCTAAACCGGCTATACATCAGCCTCAATGGCCCGTCGGTGGCTTCAATGAGAACATTATTAATTATTTATTGCAGACTATTTCGATGATGACTTGTCATACATTTTTTAAATAAATTATATTTTTACTTATCATTTTTATAATTTTATAATGGGGACTGTACATGTGTGTAGAGTTTAACACGAGTTAGGTGATGTGTGTGTTTCTTTTTTCTTTTTTTTACAAGGAAAAAAAAAAAAGAGTTACCCTATATTGCCGCATTTTGGTTTTTGTCAACACCCTATGATTTGCTATGACTTTTTTATTTCATTTATGCTCTGTTTGAATTCGTAGAAAAGTTTAAAGGGGAAAAAAAAAAGAGGAGATGAATTGGGAAGAAAAGAAAACTGAGGAGAGAATATTATTATCCCGCTTGTTTGGATGGAGGAGAGAACACGGAGAAGAAAGAAAATGAGAAATATTTAAATGACTAAAATATCCTTACTCTTTATTAAAGTATATCATGAATCATGCACGTTTCAACGAGATTAAATATCATAACAAAATAATGACATCAATATCATCATCATAAGAATTTAAAATCAAATTATATGATAAAAATATGCTGTTATATTTAAAAATCAAATAATTTCGTAAAACATTTTTTCCATGTGAAGACAAAAATCCAAAAGCCTTCTCATCATCTTGATTAGAATATGGTACCCAGATATGATAGCAATTCAAGATACTTTATTTTTCACTTGCACTCCATCGAATTCACGCAAAGCCATGAAAGAATCATTGCATTTAAAACAGAAATTCACCATCAAAGTCGTTGTAGAAAAAGTTGACCCTTTTTCTTCTATTCTCCCATCAGCAACAATAAAATTGAATCTGCCTTCCTACCCTCCAGCCCATTTTCACGGCTGCAAATATTCTGAGATGGACATTGAGAGACCGTCGAGATCTAGTGTCATGGGTTTCAGTTCTCTCATAATCCTCTCTTTCCTTTTCTTTTTTAAATCACATCTTGACCCTCAGGTTTTAAAAAAATATTGTTCAAATTTCATATTTTATAAATATATTATTTTAAACATAAATAAATAATATTATACCTTTAGAATATTATCTATACAATTCTTAACGACAACACAAACAAATTTAAATTTTAAAAAATTAAATTATAAAATACTATAATAATAGCTTTAGAAAATATTACATCTCAACTATTCATTTTTTTATCTAATGATGGGATGAGATTCTAAGAAGAAAAGAAGACATTTTTTGTGTGAAGAATATCCTCTTCCATTAAGGAATTGGAAGAGAGGTGGAGGTCGTGGAAGCATCTTGGCACAAACAAAGAAGAGGAGGATCGGAGGGCGAGGGATCCTGGCACAAACAAAGAAGAGGAAGAGGGTGAGAGATCCGGATTCTCTCAGAATCCCTCCTTTCAAGATTCGTGATCTCTGATCAGTCAATATTTGATTTAAGCGTCCAAAGAGAGCCATTATCTTTTTCAAATTGCCTCGTGAGGTAATTTTTACCTCACAGGGTAGAAATAAAATTTTAAAAAGTAGATGAATTGACTCTCTCCGGAGGCTTAGATCAAATATTAGACGGTCAGGATACTAAGGGATTCTGAGAAAATCCGCTCCCAAGGACGAGTTGGTGCATGTGAAGGGGAGAAACAACAAATGGTTTTTTCCACCAAATCTCTCCATTTATGGAGAGAAATCATCAACAGTAACACTAGGCCCTTCCTTGGCCATGTAATCCGCACACGAGAAATTTCCCCGTTTGTGTAATCAGTTGTTAGCTCAGTCTCTAATTGTTGTATGCGTTCAAATGAATATGTAAGCCCCTTGGGTGAATGCTGACCCGCTTCTTTTCCCGGATAGGGGATTAGTTTGTAAGCTTCGCATCTACTATGCTGTGGTCTATTGCTGCTT